>JALHCC010000671.1:0-49707 GCA_024340765.1 Tolypocladium cylindrosporum
GGGGGGGGGGGTGGTGGTCGAGGCACGATCGATTTCAACGCCTCTGTGCAGTGCCGCAGTGCCGCAGCTCCAGCCCAACTCTGGCGAGCTCCGTGTACTCGTACGAAGTAGGCATGTACATACGGAGCCGGAGCTGGGGCTTGCGCTTGGCTTGGATCGACGGCGCAACAAGCAAGCCCGGCGGAAGAATGGGTCTCAACGTGGCCCCTCCTCAATCCTCAACCCTCAACCCCTTCAATGCTCTGCCAGATGGCCAAGAGGGGCGACCACATGAGGGCTAAAAGTTGATGAGCGACAGACGTTGGCTTGTACTCCGTGCTGTGGCGTGCTTTGCTAGCTGGTCGTACTGTATGGGGGAGCAGGTCATCTGTGCCTAGCCTTCGACAGCAAACGTGACTGGCAGCCGGCCCACGGCTCGCCGAGTCAAGCACAGAGTGCAGCGAGCATCAAGGCCAACCCTGCCCACATCGCGGGCGAGCCAGCCGGAGACTGTCCCTCGACGGATCACGCCAAGCTTTGCTCGGCATGTGGCTCCTTGCTGGGGCCCCTAGACGCCTATTTCTGGACATGTGCACGCAGACGCAGGGTGCATTATGTATATATACTCACAATGGCAACTGGCAAGACGCGCCTTTTGCATCCGCGTATCTGTACATGGCTCATCCCCTGATGCAGCCAACCGGTGGTAGTGGCAAATGGGCATTGGGGCATGGCATTTGTATTCGTCCTGCCCAGTGGAGCTGCCTGCCGTGCCGTAGGGCCACCCGGCGATCTGGGAGTTCCGTTGTAATATGCAGATGATATCTGCTCCTGCTTCTCTGTTGCCTGCATGCCATGTATGTACATCGGTGTGTTATCACGGATAGTCGACCCGGATCGGGAGCAGAGGCCAGACTTTAGACGGATGGCTTCTGCGGGGATCCGGATGTCGGCCAAAGCCACACTGCGCCTGAACTCTCGATGACGGGCGTTGAGGCTGAAGTGGAAAAGTCGCAGAGCAGTTCGTACGTACTGTAACGTGACGAGCCAACAGAGCGGTAGGGTATGTTGGCTGGTGGGCAAGATCATCGCCAGTAAAGCGCTAAAGTTGTGGCCAGCAAGACTCTCCAAAGCCACAGCACTCGCTATTACTTCGTGCCGCATCCTCCAGCCACTCTCAGCACCAGACAGACGCGCGGCGCCAGCAGCTGTTGACCCCAAGACCACCCTCCCCGTGGCTGGGCGAATCGGCTCCCACGGGGAACGACACTTGGCCGGTTTGAGGCGTTTCTCCGGGATCCCGCCTGGGCCTGTTTCGAGGCTACAGGACAGGATGGCTTGGGACGCTGCAAGATACCGGCTGCCAGGACCAAAGAGGATGGCGAATGCGCGGAGCTGCTTGGAGGGGAGAGCGCCAAGCCCTCGAGCTTGTGCCCGCCGAAATGGGTGGACCGGGATGCCACCTCTGTGCGTGAGCGCCAATGGAACGGCAGTATCCGTGACCAAAGGAGGGGACGAGGGTGACGAGTCCCCAAGCTATCGAGGGTGGAGAATTCGGTCTGGAGCCGAGTGAGCCGCCCGGGACAGCGCCCCTGTCAAACGAGATCTCGATGCTCCCATTGTCGCCAGCATTGAGCGGCGAGAGGCAGCCCGACAGCACTGGGCGGGAACATCTTCCACACGCTCGCATATCCCATGCTGTAGTCAGTACATGCATGCATGACTCGATGCCGAGTACCAGTACCAAACTCCATAGTTGATGTTGAAGGCGCGGGCCTGTCGCTGGCGCCGCGCTGGTGAGAGAAGTGGCGTGCCGCAACATGCTGATGCGTCTGTCCCGTGCCCCATGGTTGCCTGCCTGCCTGCCTGCCCAGTGCCTTTAGCCTGCCAGTTTACGTCCACTGCGAGGGCCGCAATGGAAGCGGAGGTCGCTGCTGATCTAAGATGCAGCGTCTGTTGGCTACGTACCATAATAACCTCGGCTGAAAATGGCGCCGGGAGACGGGACGTTGCGCTTGTTGGCCTTGGCCTCATATGACAGGGCACAAAGTCGGGTGCGGATGACGAGCATGGTGTTGGTTGGTTGGCGCCGCGTTGTCCGTGGTTGTATGTGCCCGCCCGTACTTTGTCGTCGCCGTAGAAGGATGCCAGCGCAGTTGACCGGGCTGGGCCGACGAGCCGCTTCTCTTGCGAAGTGCCACCTTGTCGACATCCATGGACCATGGGTGATGAATTGGATGATGAGTTTAACGGAACTAGCTGTCGCCCGATTTACGAGTAAAAGGCGACACCACCAGTGCCCAGTGCAACCAACATGCTCCTGCCTAGGCACCTCGTTTGAGGGCACCTGCCTCGAACCAATGCCACGGTCCAGGTACCTTCCTCGTTGCTGGCTGCTGCCTGTGGAGGACGTATTTGCGCCATACAGTCGCAGCAGGAGCATCCTGCACCCGCACGGTGCTGACGAGAGCGACGCCGCCACGACGGCAGCGTCAGGTCGGAACTGGAACCAGTTACCACCCAGTCCACCAATCCACCACAGCCTTGCTTTCTAATTATATGCTCAGCAACAGGGCTTGGTGCATTATTATTAGCTCTGCTGCCATCGCTCTCCAGCAGTCCAGCTTCAGACTCCTTCTGTGCTTGGCTCTCGCCGCTAAGGGGGGCACATCCGGTCGCCCCAGTGTTCCCGTCTACCGCTGGAACGACGCGCAGCGCCCGACCCGGTGGAAAGGTCCCGCCGCCAAAACCCAACGACCAAGCCCACGGTCCGCGACGAGCGCCGCAGTCGGTAACCCAGCCGAAGCTAGTGAATGGCGGCGAGCGACGGTGGACCACTACAGAGGCTACGGAAAATGAGATGTGAGGGCCAGACGCCAGGGCCAGGATATCTCGGAACTGGCTTGGGCCGTTTGGTGGTCCCAGAGCTGGCTCATCCCAAAGCCTCCCGACTCCCCTGGCTCCTTGGCCCCCATCAGGGACTCAATAGCCTAAAGTGGCGACCAAGTAGGCCTAAAGCCTCATGCCGACGACGTGCTCAGTATTCGCGGTTACTACGGACTACGTACGTGTGTACTCGTACGATGACGCCGACCGAACCGTTCGTCAGCTGGGCGACGATCCAGGAGATTCTCCGCCTCCGACAGTCCGCAGCTGCCGGTAGTCCGTACAAGTCAACGGCCGAAGTTGGCGCGAGCCGACACGCTTCACACGACCGAGTGCGTCTGTGTTTAGCGCTTTCTGTGCAAGTGCGTTTCCTGCAAGGCCCCTACAAGACCCCCGTAATCTGCAACTAATAATGTGCTGCAGGGTTGCACGCTGGCACGCCTGCCATCGTCAGACGGCCATCACAACCCGCGACGATCCAGCACCTCCACGGCTGGGGTCTCTGAAGAGGAAGGTCGAGTGACTAGTGAGCAAGCCACCCCTCAAGCCATGGATGTCGTCAATCAAACGCCCTGTTTAAGAAGTGGGAGATTCCGCGAATCAAGGTCTGGCGGCGACATGCGCTCGCTGGTCGTCTTTCCGACTCCTCCTCGCCTCCTCCCGTGGCCCGTGGGGCTGAGCGTCGGTTGTGACAAGAAAGTCGCTCGTTCACCAACGGGCGCTGGGGCCTGTACAAGTCATGCATGCCGTCGGCCCGGTGTGTCACGGCGGCGGCTCGCTGGTCCCTAGCCCACCCTGTTTTGTCGCGGCTCAAGAGCCGAAACCCATCGACGCGAACTGGTCCCGGCGCCAACGGTCCGGCGTGAATTGTGCCATCACTAGCCCGGCTTTTGGCGGTCTGCAATGCGCATTCGTCTGCATTCGCCCTGCATATGGAGTAGCAACAGCGGCGTTGAACGACGCTCTTCACCCCGGGCGACTCCAGCTTCCAGCTTTCCCTCATCCAACTTTGTGTCTGGCATGGTCAGGACTCAGGACTGAGACATATCCGGGAGAGCCAACGGTCTCCGCAGCCAGCCTGGAGTCGTGGGCCCGTGGCCGAAACGCCGGCGTGGCGGCTGATGTGGGCGTCCAAGAGCCTGCGGGCGCAGGTGACCCACGGGCGCACCAGGGCCATGCCAGATACAGCCTCTTCCAGAATATCTGGGAGCTTCCACGCTCGGAGGTACGAGTACTCCGTACTTCGTACTGTGCTCTGTACATATTTCGACTGGGTACGCTCACCTCGTGCCACATGGCCTGCCCACGCGGGCTTCGCTCCGTGCCTATTCGAACGTCGCCGTCACTAAGCCTCTATTAGCAGAGTGCTACGGCGTGCGAGTATTGTACGGGTGTGTCGGATACAGCAGCTTGCGAGTACTACCTACTCGAATAGCGTTTGTTGCCTTGGGAAGAACGAGGGGTGTGAGGCTCGGGCTTCATTACCGTCCGGCAGGGCGGCGCGATCTATGTATCGTCGAGGCGCACGATCACCGGGGCCACTTCCCTTCGTGGCTTCCAGACCCGAGCCTTTGGGATCTGCGGTGCGCCTCATGCTCCGTTCCGTCCAACACTGTCCTTGCCTCAGTCGGTTGCCTCCGGGCGCTGTCACGAACGCGGGGGGTCAGCCAATGGCAGCAGGCTTCTGACCTCCACGCCCCTGTACCGCGCTTGGCCAGCTAGTACTGTGAGCACTCCTGTGGTGGTGCGAAGAAACTCCAGGAGACTGAGGAGAGCCCCTATCGACCACCTTGAACAGACCCATCATTTCGCTTCAGAACACCGCAGCGGAGCTGGCTTGTATGTACAGCCCAGTCGCATCACCAGTTCTTACCACGTACTGTACGAAGTACGAGTACGACCCCGACTGCTGTGTGGGCACTTAGCGCGTGGCTTCGCAAGCCTTTCTTGGCCTCAACTACATGCCAAGAGGCCAGGCATCTCACGTCTGATGGAAGCTTCGCCAAGGTCAGCGCCAGCGGCTGGTCCATCCACCAAGAGTTGTACTACGCGGGGCGGTTGCGGCATACGACATGCTTCTCGTTCGGCCAGCTTCCCGACTGGACTTGCTAGCCCTGCTGCGCCTCCTCCACCTCTTTGTACGAGTACAGTATTGACGGCGGCCATTCAAACTTGAAGGAAGGCATCCGGCAGCTGACTGTTGTACAGCTGCCTGCGTACTGAGTACAAGTACGACTATTAAAGAACGCCGGCGTCAACACATAACTATGGTACTCGCACTACAAGTACCAAAGACGTGGATCCAGACGCTTAACTGCCGGCAGTCCTTGGAGCTTCCGAAGCAGTGGAGCCAACTGTAAGGAGTACGGAGTGTTGGCGTTTACCGGCGGCCTCTCACGCGCGCGCGATATTCGCCGTTTGTCTCTCTTGTCGAGTTGTCTCTGTAACCCCACATGAGGCAACTGACCACCTTCGATGGCAGAATTGCAACCTGGCTCTTGCCTGTTGCCCACATCCCGTTCCGTCGCACGCCATCACTGAAGTGGACGGCAAGGGTACCATCTGGTCCACGGGCAACTAGGTGGTCAACCCTGGTTCAAGCCAGTCGTCTCCAGCACAGTGCCCCGACATGGTATCCTCACTGGCAGCCTGGGCTGGGGATCGACGATGTCGATACTAGCATAGCGCATCTACTCGTAGACATCTATCCGACCGAGGTACGAAGTAGGCACGCACGAGGCTCGTCCCTGGGCGGCTGCGGGCAATTTCTATCCGGAAAGCCAATCTCGGCCGCTTTGGCGCTAAAGTCGCTGGCAACACGGACCGACGATCCCTACTATGATTGCGCCGTCCGTCGGAACCAGCACGCGAGACTCTGGTGGCTTGCGTTTTAACATGGTGAAAAGGTTTCGGGACGCCGTTGGGCAAGCCTCATAGTGGCGTCATTCACAATGCGCCAGGGCGCTTTAGCAGGACATTGCCGGGCCAGTGGTGAAACAACCGCCAGAGATGGTAACGCCAGTGTTCAAGACCACCGTGGTGTCTACCGCTGAATGGGAGCTGCCGCCGTGGCGGCGGCGATTCCAGGAATCAGTCGGCTACAAAGGAGACATCCCTTGAGGCCTGCCGTCTGGGTAAGAGACAACTGCCGCTCGGCCGTGTGACAACAGAGCGGCAGCACGTTTTCATGCGTGCTGCCAGGCGTTAATACGCACGGTATTGGCAAGCATGCCTCACTAGTCCTCACTAGCTATGCACAGCTACTTCGTACCATGCAGGCAGGAACTTGAGGCTGTGGCCCAAGTGGCCAGACCGTGCGGAGTACATGGCGGCAACCGCTGAACCCCGGAACTCGGAAGGCTGTGCCATTCGCTTCGGTCCCAAGCAAAGTAGGTTGCCGACCCAGCCGAATGTCGGTTGATTGAAACTTGAGTCGGGAGCTGCCCCGAAGCCTTTGATCTAAAGGCCCGCGATGCTGAGCAGCCTGAGCTTAAAGTTTTCCCTACAAAGGCTCTAACAACAGCTCGGTACCCAGGGGTCCTGCTGTAGCAATCTTCAACTTCTTGGGCGGTTGCTCAGCTGTGCGACTGCATGTGCCGGGCTGGCAGGATACTGCGGTCCTGGCGTGGGAAATAACTCACTTTCCCCAGGCTCCACGGCGCCATGCGCATGGTTTAAATATTAATAAACGGCAACCGGGAGAAACCGCCATCGGTCAGGGTCAGGCTGCAGGGCCTGCAGGCCCTGCAGGCCTGCCATCACACAACATACCACGGCTGCATGGGAGGCGCATTCAGGCATGAACACGCCGGGTTGTCTCCTCGTAAACTCACGAATCATGGCCCAGGCGACAGGGTCTACCGGCTACTGGGAGACCTTTTCCGATTGCAACCCCGCCAGAACATGACAGACAGCCACGCAGAACAGCAGTTGATTTAAACGCTGCGGGGCCTGACCCTGGAGATTACGCACGCTCGTGGGCGACTGGGTCCGAGCCGGGGCTGCTTGTGGGGGTTTCGGAGAACCAGGATCCCTGAACTGGGATACCGGAGGATGCTTGTCTTCTGGGCTTGGCTCCGACCCCCGATCCCGACGGACTCGCATTGCCCGACAGCAGAACCCCAAGGGCCTGTCAGAAAGGGAAAGAGATGAAACACCAATGTTGCCATGGTTGAACTTTGAAGTCGACTCGGATCCGCGGGCCGCATCCGAAACTGGTGTAACAGGTATTTTAATGTTGGTTGTATACACGCTCCGTATGTTATGTTCAAAACCATGGCAACCATGGCAAGGTTAGCATGGATGTGATTCCAGGCGATGATGGGCTGATCACCACCGGCTTTCTGCTTTCGCCCCTTGGGGACATGCACGACAACGCCATCAAGGAGGCGGGATCATCACCTTTGGCACTATCATGCCGCCGAGAGGGATATCAGCCAGGACGGCATGATTGGCGGCGACGCACGACGACGACCAGTGCCACTCGGGAGAGCCAAGCCTGCGCTCCGTCATGCGGTGGACTGACTGCGTGCCGTCGACCGGCTGACGGGCTTGCATTCTCCCCTGCTACCTCGACGGCTTGATCAGTGAATATGGCTTCTGCGAGCAGCCCATCCCGTTGACCGGTGTTTCCGCAACTGACGTGTCACGGTTCCCCATCCGCCGTCTTACACAGATTGCGCAAGTATCCAGCGTGGCTGGGCTGTCTTGGGCGGGTCGATGGCTCTGCATCGTGAGCTGGTGACGGTGGCTGAGACAGGGACGGGCGCAATAAGTGAGGTGCTATTCCTCAGCTCCACGAATAAACCGCCGCCGGGGTCTCGGCGGCCTGGCCAGCGCCTCGCTGACTTGCATATGGGACCACGGAGTAGGGCCCCCGGGTCTTACCTGTCGGCACGCAGCTTTGACAGCCCTCCTGCCCTGCCGAGGCTCAAGCCGCTATCACGTCAGGTGGGCCTTGCGCTTGAGACAGGTCTGTGGCCGGCCCCGGCAAGATCGGCGGTTCTCGGCCGCTGGACGAGCCGCTCGCGTCCGCGCAGCGCCGATGCCAAGGGCCCGGCGGGCTCCGACTGGAGCATCGTCGGTGCACCGCCTGGGCCGGGAGCTAGGAGGAACTGCTGCGGAGAGGACCGCAACGACTCCAAGCGGAGGGCGCGCGTGGCGAAGGACCTGCAAGGCTGCAGCCTCGCTGCCGTTCGCGTTGCTGTGCTACGCGCGGATCCATAACGCTCGGCCGACGGGAGCGGCATACACGGCCGTGCACTGCACCCCGTCGTCGCCATGTGCAAGTCGCCGCTGCATAGCCTCCTCACGGCACTCCTCGAGGTCGAACAGCACCTCCCGCTCGCCGACTCGCACGCCCTCGTCGACACGGTGCTGGACCGGGGCCACCTCGTCGACGGGACCCTCACGGGCTTCGGTATGGTGTCGAGCGAGAGGGACTTCCCGCGGCTGTTCGCCGACATCTACACCCGCGTCGCGCAGACGGGCACGCGGCTGACGGCGCACGCCGGCGACGAGGCCGGGCCCGAGTCCATCGCCGCCTCGCTCGCGCACCTCGGCGTCACGCGCATCGACCACGGCCTCGCCGCCCTCGCCCTCGACCGGACCCTCCTCGCCTTCTGCCCCTGGTCCGACGTCGCGCTGTGCAACCTGCCGTCCCTGGCCGTGCGCGTCGAGGACTGGGCCTGGATCGCGCGGGGCGCCGTCGAGGGGAGCTGGTGCGGCGAGGAGAGGAAGAGGGAGCTCGCGGCCGAGGTGGATGCGGTGCTGGGGGACTTTGGGCACGCACAGGCGGCGGTGGCCTAGGAGTGCTTCGTTTGCAGGGGCAGAAGGTGAGGAGGGACGTCCAAGATCGGGGGACTTTAACGTGACGGACGGCGTATGGATACGGCGATGATTAACACGTTCACACGATTCCCAGAGACGGACGGAAAAGGCATTGCGTAGGGGGCTTGGTATATGATGGGTCTATCTCTGGCAGATACAAAACTGATCTGCACACACTCTCCCACTGAGGTTGACATCCAGGATGCCGTCCCATCTTCCCCCTGCTCCGCCGCGTTCATGCCGAGGGCGCCTGTATCCGCGCCTGATGTTCTGCTCGCCGCAAGTGAAGCACACAATGAAACCGTACATGACGCTTGCCCAACATCTAAGTTCCGCCGCCACGCCTGGCAGCCCTCGCAATGTAATGCTCTTCCGAGAACGCACCAAACCGACCGACCGTCTTGTTTAACCCTCCGTCGTGTCCATCGCGTCCGGGGCAAGCTTCGCCTTGGCCGCGGCTACCTTTTCCGCCCGCCACGCGTCGATCTTCTCCTTGAGCTCCGTCTGCGGGATCGCGTCTTCCACCGTCATCGGCTGCCGCGTAAACGGGTCCTTGGGGTCGCTCAGCAGGTGCTGCACGATGGTCGAGCGGTCGACAATGTGCTTGCTGGGTAGGAGGACGGGGTCCTTCATGAGGTCGCCCATGATGGGGTCCTCAAACTCGGCCGGGATGTCGCCGAGGTCGATCTCCGCCTGGTCCTGCTGCTGCTTGGCTTCGAGGAACTTTACCTTGATCTTCTCCCACTTGGCGATCTCGGATGCGTCCTTTTGGTGCTTCGACGTCAGGATCCGCGTTACCCGGTCGAGCACTTCGGGCTTGTAGGAGCGGCCGTCTGCGGCGACGGCCTCGACAAAGACGGGCGAGTAGCCGAGGTGCAGGTAGATGTCGACAAAGTCGGAGATCAGCTGGATGGGCCGGAAGTGGTACTTGTCTTTGTTTGAGACGCTCAGCTCGGCGGCAGCCTTCTTGCCCGCGAGTGTCTCCAGGTTGTAATTCAGCATGCTCGCCAGCCGGGAGACGATCTCCGGCATGGTAAACGACTCGCTGAGAGCCTGCGTGAAGAGTTTCATCATCTCCAGCGTCTCGTTGGCGAGTTGCATGTAGGATGTAGCCTGGCTGCCCAGGGTTTGCAGTTCCTCTTCCTTCTTCTGCCGGTCTTCAGTAGACAGAGACTGATCCTCCAACTCTCTCTCAAGAATTCGCATCTTGGGGAACTTGGTAAACGCTTCGTCCAAGACGTAGGTTGCGTCGTTGAGCAACATGTTCACAAACTGGACAAAGAAGCTACGGTTGACCCTGTTGAACACCTATTAGTGTCAAGTTCAGTCCAGCGACCAAGGTACAACTTACTTGCTCTCCCGCGTCAGCTGCTCCTTGTAAACATCGTTGACCCAAACACACTTGATGACTTGAAAAATCTCATATCGAATGTTGAACTTGTCGTAGAACGCTGAGTTGGCGCCTGTGGACTCGCACTCGATGTAAAACTTCATCAAGGCGTGCAGCAGGTAGTCGTTGGCAAACGGCAGAGAAACCAGCTGGTCTCCCAAGACACCCTTCTTGAGATGCATAAACGGCCAGGTTCCAGAGAAGAGAAGTGATACCAGCGAGGACTTGAGGTAGGGATTCTTGATGAGTTCGGATGACCGGAGGAAGGTGATGCACAGGGCAATCATTTCCTCGCCCACGGCACTCGGCAAGATCTTTGGCAACCATCTGTAGAGTCTGTTAGCTTCGAAACAATGCCGGGGTTCCAATCAAGCATACCTGAAGACAAACTTAAAGTTGTCGACGATGTTCTGAAGCGTGTATTCGGGCAAGGAAGCGAACGCCTCAGAGTTCTCCACGGAGAGAGGCAACCTGGCTGTGGTCAGCATTCGTATTCCCCGACTTGGAGCATGATAGCGCACTTGATTGTCTGCACTTCTTTGCCCGGCTTGTAGTCCGATCCTGTGACGAGTCGGAGCAACCAAACCGCAACATATCGCATGAACCTGAGCGAGGTGCTCTGCATCCGCTCATCGAGGAGTGCGCCTTCAATCGCATACTTCAGTGCAATCGTTTTCTCCAACACATTCGTGTGTCTCTTGAGAGTCTCTTCAAACAGTCTCAGCTGTTGGGGCAAGTTGGCAACCTTTGGCCGTTCTGCCTCCATCGCATTGATGTTCTTCTCCAGGTATTTGATCTCTCGATCCAGATTCTTCAGCTGCGAGTTCAGGGCCTCGCTTCCGTAGTGATGCGCGGCCAGTGCAAGGAAGAATGCCTCGGAAATGAAGTTTGAGTCACCCTCCTCCTTCACCGAGTAGTACTTGTCAGCCGTTGCTTGATCCGCGTTAAGCTTCGTCTCGTCCTTGATGTCAACACGAGGCTGCCTCGTGAAGTACTTGACATCGATCTTGTCCACCTTGCTAAAGTCATTATCCATAAAAGGCTCGCAAAACCGATCCATGATCGTGGTGACGTTGAGCATAAACCCGTCCGAGGCCACCTCTCTGGGATCGACCTGCATGGCTCTCCGCTTGTGATTCATGTTCATGATGTAGGCAAACCAGTCGAGCGTGCGACTTCTCGTGTCTGGACCGGCTCGAATGAAGGCGTTTGCAATCACGAAGAGATCGTCTTGGTGAGCCCTGAGGACAATCCGCAGTGATTCTTGAGCATTTGCGATCCTCGTTCTATCGAGAGACCGTGGACCGGGGAAGTAACTCTTGATAGCCTCTGGTTGCAGCGGGGATATTCGGAAAAAGGGACCGAGTATGGTGTGCTTCTCAATACCTGGCGCCGACTGGGCCATGTTAAAACATGAATGTTCAGCGAGGTTGGAGATGAGAACAGGAAAGCGCGTATATGTTAATAGAGCCTACGAACACCGTCAGATGCGTGTCCCATACCTCATGTTTTTGCTGGGTTACCATACCTGGACATAGGGCTTGTAGTCGTCCCCCAAGGACAATGCGGAGAGCCGGTTGCTGATAGTGACCATGGCGTCATTGAAGAGTGCAGGGATCGCTTCATCGTCGTCAAATCGCTTGATGGCTTCTCTGATAAAGTCAAAATCGAGTCCGTCTTCATCCGAAATGCCGCGGAGCAAGAAAGGAGCGAGGGTATCGTGGTCAGCATTCGCCTCACGTCTACGATGTGTCAGCATCAGGACCAGCAGCAGAAGCATCGGGAAACGCACCCATAGAGAACCGGCATCGTCAGAGAAAACAGGCAGTTGCTGATACACAGTCGCTTTGCCTCTTCAAGTACCCCCAATCGCACATCACTGGCATTCTTGGTTGTGCTGGCTGCCTTGACGGCTCGTTTCCAGCAAAGAAGCAGGTACCCAAACAAGGGTTCGTCAAGCGGTAGGTTGCTGCAAGCCTCTATAATGGCCTGGTCCAACACGCCCGTGGAAAGCTTCAAGCCTTCCCCTGCCTCGTTCAGCTCCTGGTTCAGATTCGGCACGAAGACCAGCCTCTGTCCCTGGGCATTTGTCATGTGGTGGGGATCAACAGTGATGCGGAATATTTGCGTGAGCACCCTGTGCGCATAGTCCTCGTCATTTTCGGTCTGCTGGGGGTTCGGTCTACGGGGGGGAGGAGTGGCTGCAGAGCCGTCGTCAATCTCAGCGGCAGACCTCTTGTGATGCGGACGGGAACTACCTGGAGAGCCCGACGGTTCTTCGGACCTGGTGTTTGGGACACCTAGTTGCGTGAAGGGGTTGGAGTTTGGCTGGGATGTCTTCGGGGCAGGCGTAATGTTGATCTTGGGTTTCGGCGTGGGCGCTTCGCTGTTCTGCGGCTTTGGGGTCGGCGTCGTCGACGGCTGGGCAGAGTCGTTGTCTGTATCCTTGCTCTCGCCCGGCTTGGGAGCCGATGATCCCAGCTTCGCCAGGCGGCGTGCTCGGATCTGCATCAAGCGAATTAGCAATCGGGGCAGTTTGCCTCAGCCTGTCTCTGCCCGATCTTACCTGGTCCATCTTCTCCTTGTCCGGAGCGTCGGCCCCGGTCCACGACGGCTGCTCGTTGGGATCCATGCTGGCGCGTCTCCCGTATCCGCTGAGCGAGGGAAAAAGCGCGTCGATGGGGGTTGGCAGAAGGGAAGTGCAGGTTGATGGAAAGCCGGCGAGGCTGAAGGTCGGAGGTTGAGAGAGTTGAGCCCCGCGGCTAGCAGTGGTGGAACTCACTCACGGGTAGCTGGCGGGTCCGACCTCCGCTAAGACACAGTGGATGACAGCATAGACTGCCCTTTGGCGGCACTGGAGAGGGCGCCTGGAGCCTGTGGCGTCAGGGCGCCTGAACCTAGGCACGGAGTACAGCGGGGTAAGGAAAGTGTAAGGACAGTGTAGGTATGGAAGCTTCCAGCCCCGAAACATTAAATATTAGCAAGCTGTAGTCCGTACTTCCGTACGACACCACAATAGTCTGCCAATCCAACCTCTCAACAGGCGACTCGAGGCATGCAGCTGCAGCAAATGGTGTGCCAGGCCAATCGAAAACAGGCAAAACAATGCATCGGGCGTACCAGCGGTCCCAGAGCTGCCAAACTCCGCGGATGGACCTCTGGCTGCGTGGAACTCCGCAGACTCGTCCACCCCGGCGGGCTGGTGTCTTCACGCCCGCATCCTAGCTATCGGATTGATGGGAATTATTCGCAGTTTCGTCAAACTCCGAAGTCGTCCGCAGGCTCCGATCGCATCGGACTTAAGCTTGGTCGATATGGGGTTGGAATGCGGTGTACGGGATAAGGACTGACAAACACCGTAGATGTATTCACGTTAATTTCATGCCTATCTACGCGAGGGTATCCCAGGTCTAACGCCCAACGCCTCTCAAATCTACACCAAAACTCGCACATCCAAAGTTCCCCGTCTTCACAGCCGAGGGAGGTCCGTCTCCGTCCCAGAAGACCGCCTCCTCTCCGGCGGGATGGGGCCCGTGTCGCTGGAGCTGCCGCGCCGAATCGTACTTGAAGAACCCGTATTATTAGCAGCCCTGATGCGGCCTTCCTCGCGGCTCCTGTTCAGCAGCCAGTTGACGTGCATCCGTACCATGTTGATGTTGTTGCGTAGCTCCGTGACTTCTTCCCTAATGGGCATGACCTGGTTTAGGGTCCACATGCTCTGCCGGGCCTCGAGATGCGTCAGGTTCTGGTGGACTTCCTCGAACCCGGCGTCCAGATCTTGCATGGTGCGGTTGTCGTTGATCAGGGAATCGCCATCGCCGCCGCCGCCGCCGCCGCGGTGCATGGTTGCCATAACTCTTTCCATTTGGCGGCTACTTTCGTTCTGTCGGTCTGCCACGTCCTGGAGCTTTCTTCCGAGGTCGGTGTACGACTGAATGGTTTCTCGCTGAGTCCTTATGACGATGCCCGACGGAGTGTCGGGATGAAAGGCGCATGCTATGGTATGAGCGCTCATTTCGCCGCGAATGGCCCGTATTGGACAGCCTACGTCCTGGTACGGACACCCAACCTCGGCGCCGTCACATTCGAGGCTCCGGTGAGAATCCAGTTGGGACCGTTGAATCAGCTGCCAGCACCCCTGGCATCGCGTCTTGGCCCTGGAGCACGAGAGAAGGTGGACGTCGTTGTCGGCCGCTTCGATCCTCGCGTCGCAGTGGGTACATTCGACCTCCCGATGGGGGCACTCCTCATCCTTGGGCTTGTTCCGCAGCTTCTTGTCGCATTTGGTATCCGGACAGCACAGCTCCCGGTACCGGCACTCGGTGGTCGCATGGCTCTCCACGGCCTCGCGCCTCACTTCCTTGTCGCACCCCCGACGGTGATATGGACACTTGACCATCAGGCCGTTCAACTGCGTACGAACCAGCCTCGCGGCGCTGAAGCAGTCTAGCCAAGAGAGAAGGTCTCTATCGATGGGACAGGCGGTGCCCGACGGGCTGGAGGCTATGCTCCGGCGCAAGCATCGGTAGCAGAAGGTATGGTCACAGGGCGTCGTTACGGGGTCGACGAGCGGATCGTGGCAGATGGGGCACAAGAGGTTCGGATCGGGGTCGGTGACGTATGTGAGGCTGTACATGTCGAAGACGGAGTCGCCTCCATATCGCTTCGGGATGTCGAGGGACGAGGCGTGCGGAGGCAAGAGAGGACCTGAACGTCGATCCGAACTCGCACCCGGTGCCCTGCGCAACAGCAGTTCTGGCGAATTCGCGATGGCCCTCGCCAGGGCAGCCTGTCTCGCCCGACCGTGGACCTCTGGGGCGATGAAGGCGGCGTCCGGGGACGGCGGTCGAACGAGGCTCGTGACGAGATCGGGGGTCGCGGACGTGCGCCTCAGGTTCCGACGAGCGAAGCGTCTCGCTGCGGCTGGGCTCATGCGCACTCCCTCATCGCTGGACTCGGAGGCCGATTCGCGCGACACGACAACGCTCACGCGCGGCAGCGTCGGTTGGATGTCCGGCGCGGCTGCGACGTCGCCATCCTCGGTGGCGCCAAGTGCCGCGGCTTGGCTCTCCGACATGCTCCTCGCCGTCCGTCCTCAAAGGCAGATTGATTCAGGCGGTCGGTATCGCGGAGTACAGGGCCGCATGAGTCTGACAATCAGTGCGACCCGTGACAAAGATGCGTGGCGGCGAGGGAGGTTTGGGGGGTGAGGGCGGAGGAAAGTGCCGATCGGAACATGAGATGCGAGGAGGGGGTCCAAGTCTAGTCCGGTCTGCTCCGTAAGTCGAACCCTGATTGCCTGAATTCTGAATTCCGACAGCAACCAACTTGCTCCGATTATCAGTAGTGGTAGTCGTCATCTTGTCCAATTTTCCTCTTCTTGAGAATACCCGAGATCATATCTTAATCCTTTGACTGAGGATCTCGAGTGCGTTGGATCCGGAAGTAACTGGCCCGTAGGCAATGCAGGAGACCTGGGGACCTGTGAGACGGAACTGAAATACCTAATAATACACGTCCCCGGATCGGCTCCGCGCTGCACCTGCTGGGATCCCCGCGGCCGCACTGCCCTGGGCTTCGGCATGTCTCAATGACAAACCCGGAAGAAAAAGATGGTGCTCGGTTCGACCAAGGCCAGCGGGTATTTCAGATACTTCTCGCTCATGTCCTTGCGACGTGCAACAAGTGCAACGGCACCCCCAGGCTGATCCCGTATCCTAGCGACGTCATTGGCTGTGTGGTCCTTCACATGTCAGCCAGACGTCAGCGCATCCCATCCCCAAAACGTCAGCGCCTGTCACGAGGGATCCCCAGCGAACACCCCTTTACGAGCCGAGACCCCCAAACCCCATTGCATGTGCGGCCCGCTACCGGAAAACAATTCTCGCAGACGGGGCTCTCTCCTGGCCATGATCTGCCCTCGACTACCTGCATCCCGCCCTTTGTCGGGCCATCACCGCGCGCCGCGACCCCAGACCCGGCCCCCTGGCTGTCCACTCCCGCCACCTCCGGTATGTACCCCCGGCGCAGCGGATGCACCTCTCCAGCCCTGCTTCGCTCGGGCTGTGGTGGTTCGTGGTCTCAGCCTCGGACGGGTTGCTAACGACCAGTCTCTGGACTAAGGAGATCCCAGACATGCCGCATTGTCCGTCTCGGCCCTCCAACACGAAGCCCTTCCACGGACCACAACGGCAACATCAACTCGGCGAGCATAGACCGAGCGCCATTGCGTTTGCCTTTTCGTTGCCAGCATGATAGACCACGTCCTCGGACGCCCGTCGTCCAAGTCTCGGCGCTTACAGGTCCTGGCCGTATTGTCCTTCTGGTCCTTTTACCTGTACAGGTAGGCCAGGCCAACTCTCGTAAAGCTCCATCTCGGCATCTTCTGACACCGCAGCAGAGGCGACCGCCATGGCCCCCCAGGCGCCAGGCTGCTCTCGAGGATCTTCTCCAGGCGCCTCACCGCGTGGCAGACGTTCCTCATGACCATGATGTACCTCTACGCCTCCCGCAACTTCAGCGCGCTCGTCGGCCTCGCCAGCCCGGAGCCCATGGCCAACATGTACGACAAGACCTACTTCCGCGCGACCTGGGTCCTGACGGCGCTGGACGCCGGCTTCTGGACCGCCATGAAGATCCGCGCCAAGTGGCTGCGCGACCTCGCGAGCATCGCCTTCTCACTCTTCTACCTCGTCGCCGCCGAGCGTGCCGACGAAAAGGTGCGCAAGGTCCGCGGCATGATCACCGTCGAGCACCTGCGCGTCTCGTGGAACAAGGGCACCACGCCGTACCTCGGCCTCGTGCAGCGCCTCCTACGCCCTCGCTTCACGCGCTGGCCGCCGCGCCAGATCCGGATCCCGCGGCCGTCAAACAGCGACTACAGGGAGCCCGTGGCCGCCTGGCTGTACTACGACGGGCCGGTCGCGGAGCTGGAGCACCACCGCCGCATCATCCTGGACATCCCCGGCGGCGGGTTCGTGGCCATGGACCCGCGCTGCAACGACGACAAGCTGTTTGCCTGGGCGTCCAAGTCTGGGCTGCCCATCCTCAGCATCGACTACCGGAAGGCGCCCGAGTTCCCGTACCCGTACGCCCTGAACGAGTGCTTCGACGTCTACGCCACGCTGGTCAAGACCAAGGGCCGCTGCCTGGGCATGTCGGGCAGGGAGGTGCCCCGGGTCATCATCACGGGCGACAGTGCCGGCGGCAACCTCGCCGTCGCGGCGACCCTGATGATCCTCGAGACGAGCAGCGGCGAGTTCCGGCGCTTCTCGGGACGGGGCAGCCTGCCCGCGCCCGACGGCCTCGTCTGCTTCTACCCGGCGCTGGACATGAACATCGGCAACTGGATGTCGGACGAGCAGATGTCGCTGATCCGGGACCGCAGGATGCGCAAGACGAACCGGTCCATCGTGCGGCGCAAGAGCATGCAGTACAACGAGCTGGTCGGCACGCCGCACCACTCCGATGACGACGATGACACGCCGCTGGCCGAGGATAAGGGCGTCTTCGTGGCGGATGTGCCGCAGAGCCCCAACGTGTCCCAGCCCCAGTTCTCGCACTCGGGGCCGCGGTCGCTCAGCCAGCCCGCAAAAGACGAGAAACGCACCGAAGGCATGTCCCACCACGCCGAGCCCATGAAGACGCGCCTGGCGACGTCGTCCATGATCTCCTACTTCAACGACCGCGTCCTCACGCCCGAGCTGATGCGCGCCATGATCATCCTCTACATCGGCGCGCACAACCGCCCCGACTTCACGCAGGACTACCTACTCAGTCCTGTACTCGCCCCCGAAGCGCTGCTCGCCAAGTTCCCCAAGACCTACTTTATGACGGGCGAGCGTGACCCCCTGGTGGACGACACGGTGGTGTTCGCGGGCCGGCTGCGGCGCGCCAAGGAGGCCGCGGCGAGGGAGAGGCGAGGCCGCGCGAGGGCTGACGGTGCATACGACGAGGCCGAGGCCGCGGAGGTGATGCTCATCCCGGGCATCTCGCACGGCTTCATGCAGTTCCCAGGGATATACCCGCCCGCGTGGCGACACTTTGAGCGCAGCGCCGTGTGGTTCGAGCAGCTCTTCATGGAGGCCGAGCAGGCCCGGACGCGCCGCCTGCAGCCCGAGGAGCTCCTCTCGCCGACGGGGGCCGCCGCCAACGGGCACGCGCACCACCTCGGCGAGTCGAGCGGCGACGAGGACAAGCCGCTGGAGATTAGCATGACCAAGATGACGCGCCGGAGCAGCGCGGCGCAGACGCAGGCGCAGGCGCAGGGCTCGCCATCGTCGGCGACAAACGACGAGGCGGACCGTGGTAACGGCAACGGCAACGGCAACGGAAAGAAGGGCAAGAAGATGCTGAGCAAGAACAAGAACAAGAGCCTCGTCAAACTGAACAGCACCGACGACCTGCTGGGGCGGCGGATGCAGGGGCTGGCGAGCGGACTGACGGGGCGGGGCGAGCAGGATTAGATTGTGTATGTTTGGAACCAAAGACACGGGATATGATATATGACTCTTCCATTGTAGTGGCACTGTGACGCAGAACACTTTGAGCCACGAGCTCTTACCCTTGCATGGGCAACGTCCAGCAAACTTGCGTATTGTGGTGCCGAAACCAGCTGAGTTCCTGTTAGTTACACGGTTCCGCCCACGAGGTCGTACCGGCACTGCAGCTTTTTCGCCCATGTGTTTAACGCTGCCAGCCCCAACTATCCTTGTGTTCGTGAGGGAGGCGAGTTTGAGAAGTAAGGGGACTGCCACACGTAGGCAATCCTGCAGTCTGCAACAAACACTGCACCTGCTGACAAGGGCGAGAACGGGTGCAACTGCATGTTGGGCAAGACCTCTTTGAGACGCAGAGGAAGAGGCAACAGGTAGCAGCAGAAGTCTCCCGTCCGGAGGGTAGCAACCTGTCCCGTACTTGTAACATAATGACACAAACTGCGGCGCCCGGGAGCTGAGTGTTTGCGATGCCTTTGTGAGGCTTCAACAGAGACCAAACATGGCACCTGGCCAAGTATAAGAGTTGGCATGGCTGCGTTCGAGCAGCGACTGGACTGGTGGTATCGTCGCTTCAGCTACCTGTATCCAAGAGTACTGCAATTTTTTTTAGAAGCACCGTCAGTCAAGGCTAACCGCCTCACCAGCGCAATGGCATCCAGCAAGGATGGTATGGATGACCCGAGTGCAACATGCGCAGTTGCTGACTATGTCTGCTAGAAGAGAGCAAAACCCTGCCCAGGATCAGCGACGCAAAGATCGCAGAAATAGAGGCGCTAACACGCCAGCTGGATGCCGCGGAATACAAGATCCAAAGCCTCGAGGGTCAAATGCGCGACATGCTGGCCAGCATGACCTCAGGCTCCCAAACCATCATGACCTCGGCCGCAATGGCCGCCAAAGCCAATCGGGGGAAAGACAAGTCCAGCTTGACGATGCAGGACGAGGTCGACAGCCTCAGGCTGGCCATAGAGGGCCTGAAGCAGAAAAAGGCCAAAATGCTGAGCGAGCGAAATGAGTTGGAGGCCGCATATGGATACAGGGCATAGACCTAGGTCGAGCACCGATATAATCTGAGAAGACCTATTGCTAGAGTTTGCAAAATGAGATTGAGGCAGTTCCTTTGTGTTCTTTCGTTTGCACTGGCGAAGAAACGATGGCTGGTATCGCATTGCTCACGGGTGAAGAAAATGAGACTGAGTGAGAGTGTTGCATGAACTTGGGAAGGATGTTGGTTAACAGAGGTTGCTGTCGGATAAGTCTCCGGCCATGTAAGTGGTGTAAGTGGTGTAAGTCATATAAGCCGAGTAGGTAGCGCAAGCGATGCAAATCGTATAAGTCGTGCAGGTCGTGTAAGTAGTGCCTGCGCAAGTAGATTTCTCATATCGAGTAAGTCGAAGTCAAAGACGGGGAGTGGCAGCGACAGCCGACTTCCCGGCATCTCGACTTTCCCGACACCGCATCTATCCCAGCACCTCTGTCAAGGGTAGCGATGCTCTCCGACAAATTGACCCGATTGCTACAACAACAAGTATTGTTCCCTTCAAATTTACAAGACGCATCGCAACTGATACAGGGCGAAAGAGTTGGAGCATACTATCCAGTTGAGAGTACGGCGGACGAGAGGCATCGACTTTGTTGCCGCATGTCTCGAGTTGGGTTCGACATAAATAACAGAAGCCAAGCCCGCAATTTAGAAGCTACGTAGGATCTCAAAACTCATATATCGAAGTCTAGCACGTTCCTATCGCAGTATATACCAATTAAATTTACTTTCTTTAAATCAGGTTACACTCCATGTTCTTGAGGTACTGATCTGTTCCGTTAGTATCAAATCCGAATGCCAGCCGCACCATCTCGCGGACCTGGTCTGCATCCTGCTCTAGGAACCCTCGAAGCTTAGTGAAGCAAGCGTAACTTCTCGACGCCGGGCTCTCCAACACCTCGGCGAATGTCCCTCTGAGGGGTTGCCCTTCCTTCCTTAGTATTAATTATTTCAGCGTCCCGGAACTTCTCCGAGTTCAGTTGTCGAGCAAAATTTTACCGCGACACGTTCTTGTGTGCGACATGTCTAGGGTCATCGAGGGCATTCTTAATCTTTACGTCCGGCCAAAGGAGTGGGAAAGGCATTGGGTAGTGATTGACCTGCCATGGGGATGTTTGGGCGAACTCCCAGTCGATGAGGGCTAGGAAATTAAAGTCGTCATCAACTATGATATTTTGCGTGCCGAGATCCATGTGATTGAGGGGATAGCATGCCTGCAAACTACAAAGATCAGGTGCAATATCCTGCAGAGTATTTCCATAAAAGCCCTCTATGAGGATGTATATGGCACCCGCAGCGGTGGCAAGCTGTGACCCTGGGCCCTCGTAGGCGTACACTGTAGGAACAACCACAGATGGTAGGAGCTTGTGGCCCACGAAACGCATAGTCGAAACCTCGCACGCAATTGCGTAGAAATCGTCTTCTTCGCTTACCGTTGGTAGCGTGTCAGGGTGTCGAGGCAATCGAACGCGGGCAATCACCAGACTGTCGTCCTCAGCTACCATCTCGAAACAGATCCAGAATTGCCCTGCCGAAAGGGACCGCTCATGGCGAGTTTCTGCCCTTTGATGAGCTCAGCGTGGCGCAAAAGTGCGAGCGACCCCTCCAAGCGTTCTTTCATACTATTGTAGTCCCAACCATCGAAAGAAGTCCATCGTGTGCTCGGGCGTGTTTTGGATCTCAGGGGTTCTTCCATATTGCATGGTGTGGTGCTCGCTGACCTCCTGCTGGGCTGCTTTTAAGCTGAGGGGGGAGGGGATGTTGGCAAGACCAGCAGATCAGGTAATTCTAAAGAAATAGGCTGCTGAATGTGGAGACGCGCATCAACTGCCGTCGAACCCCGAATATCTTCACATTTGGGCATCCTTCCATTTTCGGCCGAGTGCTAGGGGGAAATCGATTCCAGGGGACTCAAATAACGACTCTCATTCCCACACCTGCAGCTGTCTACCATAAACGAGGCCACAAATGTGTTGGCGTGGAGAAAATCTACCCAGCGGGCCAAATTGCGCGGACCTTCCGTGCAACGTGTTTCTGTTGCTGGCAACTGGGCAGCTGAGACATCCATTTACAAAATATGCTTCCCCAGGTGCATGCGAGAAAGTGGTAGCGCGGTAGTTGCTATGGCTCCCTGTTAGCGATGGTCAGGCTCAACCGAGCTTGCCGAGTCGCAGGGGTCTCAGGGCCTCCTCCACTGCGGCAATGACGGCAGGACGGCTAGACGGCTAGCAGTAACTGTTAGTGGGGAGGCGCATCGGTCGGGACTCCGGCATCTCCATGGAGCTGGTAGCTTGGAGCTGGTTGCTTGGAGCTCCGCCTGCGCCGTCGCCGATCAGCGTGAGCGCGACCGTGGGCCGCCTGGTCCGGCGCTGGGCCTCGTCGCAGCTAGCGGTGCTGGCTCTGGCGCGTGTACGTGTGTAAGTGGCTCGCTGCGTGCGTCCAGCTGAGGAAACAATGGACGGAGCTTGTCGAGCCGTTTCGGTGCGTCGGTGACGTTGATCTGAGCTGCATCGCCCAGCCATCTACGAAGTACATCGTAATGACCCCTCCATTGCTGCCCCTCCATCCTCCATCCCCCATCCCTCCCCCTCTCGCTCTCCTCTCCTCGCCCAACATTCCTCAAGCTTCACATTGCCCGGAAGGCAGAAAGGCGTGTCTCCCTCATACACATCTTCCATACAGTCGCCGCCATGGTCCACCTCACCGCCATCCACCACGCCAACGGCAAGAGCAAGGCCTCCGAGGCTGCCCTCAAGCTCGCCGACCAGGCCCAGAGCCAGCTGCACCTCTCATGCGACACTGATGTGTTCACCACCAGCGTCTACGGCTCGCGCTTCGCCGGCGAGGACCTCCCCAGGCTGGGGATGCCCGAGGACCAGATGCCCCGCGAGATTGCCTACCGCTTGATCAAGGACGACCTCAGCCTCGACAACAACCCCAAGCTCAAGTAAGCCACATCCAGTCCAACTGCCGCTTTGCAAGGGCCGAAGCTGACATGGTCGCCGTCGGTTAGCTTGGCTTCCTTTGTTACGACTTACATGGTTCGTCCTCCGAGCCCAGGAGCTGTGCCGTGCATCTGCTGGCCACTGACACCTACATCCACAGGAAGAAGAGGCCGAGATGCTCATGACGGAGTCCATGTCCAAAAACTTCATCGACTACGAAGAGTACCCCCAGTCTGCCGACATCCAGAACCGCTGCGTCAACATGATCGGGGACCTCTTCCACGCCCCCAGCGGCAGCGCCATCGGCACCTCGGCCGTCGGCTCCTCCGAGGCCATCATGCTCGCCGTCCTGGCCATGAAGAGGCGCTGGAAGATGGCCCGCCAGGCCGCCGGCAAGAGCGCCGAGCACCCCAACCTCATCATGTCCTCGGCCGTCCAGGTCTGCTGGGAAAAGGCCACCCGCTACTTTGAGATTGGCGAGAAGTACGTCTACTGCACCCCGGAGCGCTTCGTCATCGACCCCGACGAGATGGTGTCGCTGGTCGACGAGAATACCATTGGCTGCGTGCTGATCCTCGGCACCACGTACACGGGCGACTACGAGGATGTCAAGGCCGTCAACGACCTGCTGGTCAAGAAGAACATGGACGTTCCGATCCACGTCGATGCCGCCAGCGGCGGTTTCGTCGCCCCCTTTGTCGTGCCCGACCTGCAGTGGGATTTCCGCTGCGAAAAGGTCGTCTCGATCAACGTCTCCGGCCACAAGGTGCACCCATCCCCTTCAACCATGTCTCAAAGATCCGGACACTGACCTCTTCCAGTACGGCCTCGTCTACCCCGGTATTGGCTGGGTCCTCTGGCGAGCCACAGAGTACCTCCCTCAGGACCTCGTCTTCAACATCGACTACCTCGGCGCCCAGCAGTCCTCCTTCACCCTCAACTTCTCCAAGGGCGCCTCCCAGGTCATCGGCCAGTACTACCAGCTCATCCGCCTCGGCAGGCACGGCTACCGCGCCATCATGAGCAACCTGACGCGCACCGCCGACTACCTGACCGAGTCGCTTGAGGCCCTCGGCTTCGTCATCATGTCCCAGCGCTCCGGGCGTGGCCTCCCGCTGGTCGCTTTTCGCTTCCCCGGCCCAAAGGAGGGCGGCAAGGAGGACAGGCAATTTGACGAGTTTGCCCTCGCGCACCACCTGCGCTCCCGCGGCTGGGTCGTGCCGGCGTATACCATGGCCCCGAACACCAACAAGCTCAAGATGCTGCGCGTCGTCGTGCGCGAGGACTTTTCGCGGAGCAGGTGCGACTTGTTGATCGACGATATCAAGCTGTGCTGCGGCCTGCTCGAGGAGATGGACCAGGAGACGGTCAAGAGACAGGAGGAGTACATCAGGGCACACGTTACGGCGAGTGGGCGGCACAAGCACTCCAAGAGCAAGACCCATGAGTACGACGTATGCACTGTCACCAGCTTGCTATCCAGGTGTTCCTCTGCTGACAAGAGACCCAGAACGAGCAGCACTCTCTCCAGGGCAAGACGGGCAAGACGCACGCTGCTTGCTAGAGCGCCATGTAGGAGTGACGAAAATTACGAGGCAACGGATACGCCGATGTATTTAATTTTGCGACCATATTCTGAATTGAAACTAACGATACAAATACACTTGGCCGAAACAGTGACTTGGCCAAACGACTGGAAACCTGCCATGTACAGCAACAGGGCATGGGCATCAACATCTCACACCCCCCCTCCTTTGTCATCTCGCAGTGACATCTGCATCCAAGTCTCCGACCCACTGGAGATCTCAGGCTCCTTTCTCCCGGGGCCTACCCTTGTTCGCACCGGGAGGCTCTGGATCTGGGTACTTGTGGTGCCAGGGCCAGTTCCAGCCATGTTCCCAGCCCTCGGCGTACTGACCGTAGTTGCCACGGTAGTCCTGTCGCTGGCCATCATCGTCCTCCCTCGCGGGCTCGACGGGCTCCCAGGCGGCCTCCATGTACAGCTCCTCAGGGGTCTTGCCGTAGTCGCCCTTGGGCTCGCCGCGGTCCGGCTTGCCGCGGTTCTTGGGGTCGTCAAAGGTGCGGTCCATGCGCCTGTTGGGGTGGAAGTCGCCCCAGCGGCGGCAGACCTTCTCGCCCTTCCACATGCGGCCGTACTCCTTGTTCCAGGCGCTCATCCAGACGTAGCCGGCGGCGTCGCCGCAGGTCCTGTTCATGAGGGCCTCGGCGGCCTTGAACTCGGCCTCGGCGCAGGTGGCGTGGCCGATGGAGGTGACGCGGCGCTGGCAGACGTAGGCCATGACGTTGCCGTTGAGCGCCATGCTGATGTGGCCCTCGACGAACTGGAAGGCCGCGCAGTAGTTGTACAGGGCGAGCTTGCTGGCGCGGTAGTCGTCGGCGATGAGCGGGTAGTTGAGGGGCCCGTACGGGCGGGTGTGGACGCACTGCGTCTGCGGGTCGGGCAGGGGGAGGCGCTGCTTGGAGAAGATGTCGTAGGCGACGTCTATCATGGTGCCGTTGGTGTCGTCGACGAGGAACGTGTACTCGCCGGTGCCCTGGCGCTTCTCCATCGAGTGCCAACGCTTGCTGTGGGGGGCCCAGCGGCGCATGTGCTGGCTGCCGTTTTGGTGCACGGTGATGCTGTAGTGCCCGTCGGGGAGGTCCGGGTCGACTTCGAAGCCGTCGAAGCCGGACGACGCCGGTGCCGAGGCCGACGACGATGTCGACGATGAACCTGGGGCTGGTGCGGCGAGAGCGAAGCCCATGATCGCTGCCGCAGCGGCGAGGGTGCGGAGCTGCATGGTGGCGCCGATGAGAGCGTTGCTCGAGTGTTGATACAGAAGCAGCGCTCTCGTGCCGAAGCCCAGTCCCAAGAGGAGGAAGAAGAAACTGCACCGAAGGCTGGTAGGCAGCGAGTCTATATACCTGTAACCATAAAAACAAGATCAGTAACCTAGAAGAGGTGGAACTCAAACTTTGAAGGCATCCAGGCATCCAGGCAACACGGACGCCCCCGAAAAGCTTGTTAAGCCGGCACCTAAATCACACCTCCGGTGGCACAGCACGAAAGACCAAAAAGGGGTTGATAAAGAAGAATCCAGAATGCGACGGTCGAATAGCCAATTCATTGGCTGCCGTATAGACACCATGGGCATGGACCTCGTTTCTGGTCTATATGTGCTTTTGAAAACATGAACCCAAATATATGGCCCCGGCAGAAAACGCCACAAACAATGCCCGGCTACCCTCGCGTTGCCGCAATCGCCTCCTCCAGAATGTCCAGGCCCTGGTTGATCTCGTCCTCCGTAATGGTCAGGCTCGGCACGAAACGCAGCGTGTTGGTTCCGGCCGTGATGATGAGCAGGCCCCTCTCCCGCGCGGCCTTGACGATGTCGCTCGGGTCCTCGCGTAGCTGCAGGCCCAGGATCAGGCCCCTGCCGCGGGTCTCGGCGACGAGGTCCGGGAAGCGGGCCTGCATCTTCTTGAAGCGGTCCTGGAAAACCTTGGACTTGGCCAGGACGTCCTTCTTGAGCTGAGGCTCGGACAGCCGCGAGACCATGTAGTGCGCGAGGCGGCACGCCAGCGGGTTGCCGCCAAACGTCGTGCCGTGGTCGCCGACCTTGATCTTCTCGCCGACGTGCTTGTTGACCAGGACGGCGCCGATGGGGAAACCGTTGCCCAGGGCCTTGGCCGTGGTGAGGATGTCGGGATGGGCCTCCTTGGGGAGGTTTCCGTGCGCCCAGAAGGT
This sequence comes from Tolypocladium cylindrosporum, assembly GCA_024340765.1. Classification (NCBI taxonomy): domain Eukaryota; kingdom Fungi; phylum Ascomycota; class Sordariomycetes; order Hypocreales; family Ophiocordycipitaceae; genus Tolypocladium; species Tolypocladium cylindrosporum. Next base: position 26,318 of record JALHCC010000671.1, read on the forward strand.
GCCGGTTCGGGACAGGCCGCACTGGATCTCGTCGTATATCAGCACGGCACCAACCTCTCGGCACCGCTTGGCCAGGGCGACGAGAAACTCCTCGCTGGCCGTCTGCACGCCGCCCTCGCCCTGGATGGGCTCGACGATGACGCCGCACGTCCTGTCCGTCACCAGGTCGTTGATGGCGGCAACGTCGTTGTACGTGCCCAGCTTGAACCCGGGGACCATGGGCGAAAAGGGCTTCTGGTACTTGGGGTTGTGCGTCGCCGAGAGACTGCCCATGGTGCGGCCGTGGAACGCATTTTTGAAGGACACAAACTCGTACTTTTCGCCCGACGGATCGACGACCTTGCCGACTTTCCGCGCAAACTTGATGGCGGCCTCGTTGGCCTCGGAGCCCGAGTTGCACACAAAGACGGAGCTGGCGTCGTGCATACATCCCGACTCGACCGTCTTCTCGACGAGCAGCTTTGATAGGGCTCCCGTCCAGGGGTTGTAGTACAGGTTCGAAGCGTGGACCAGCGTCTTGGCCTGCGATGATGTGGTTAGCCGCACGCCGTCTGCTTGAGTGAGTCAGTGGCGCGCACCTGGTCGGCAAGGATCCTCGTAAACTCCGGGTCGCAGTGCCCCAGGGCAGTGACGGCGATGCCGGCCGTAAAGTCGAGGTACTTGCGGTTCTCGATGTCCCAGAGGAATGAGCCCTCGCCCTGGACGAAGACGGGCGGCGGTCGGGCGTACGTCGCTACCATGTACGGCGCATGCTCGTTGACGAGAGCGGCGCTCGGGGAGTCCACCTTGGGATCAGGATTGGGCAGCGCAGCGTCCCTCTATCGCAGCATCTTCCAGTCAGAAGCGTCCATGTATTGTCAACCGTGGCGCCCGACTCACCTTGATCGTCTGCTGTACGCCGTCCGCCAGGCTCGAGGCAAAGCAGCGCCGCGAGACCCGCGGGGCCCCAGAGGCCCAGGAGCCGGCCAGGGCGACCGATTGGCGTCGGAGCGGGAGTTTCAGAGCCATTTCTCCCAATTGCCTGCTGTACGGGGGCTGTAGTCCGTATCAGTCGCAGTGTAGCATCGAGCGAGGATGGGGATGGGAAGAGCGTCGACATTTATTGCGCGAGTCTTATCGATAAAGCTCCGGTACCGCCATCTCCTGTCATGCATGCGCTTCGTCACAAATCCGCGCACCCCTCCATGTGTCTTGGCAATGGACCGTAGGAGTAATTTCATCCTGGCGAAGTGACTCGAGCCTCGGACTCCGAAAGGCGTACGAAGTAGTCCGTACTTACGTGTCGCTTGCTGATCGAGTCGACTCATTCATTCAAGTTCGTTAGTACAACGGCTGCCCGACAACGGCTGCCCGACAACGGCTGCAGTCACCTTCAACCAGACATTGCACATGCCAAATCTCACAATTCTCCAATCTAGATGCCCAGGCTGTCACAGCAGCCGCACAGGCACTGCCACGTGGAAAACATGCATAATAAACTGCAGGCATCCATTTCCCCTATTACTGGACGAAAGCGGTATATCTGTACATTCGACACGCATCTTAGTATGTAACCAGAACGCCATGAAATCCGAGCCCTCGAGCCCGGCTCCCTGTTTGCTGCCTCCCCATCTCCCGTCCCTCAGCTCCACGCAGCTGCCTAGACCGCGCTGTACCCGCCCCGGCTGCCCGCCCCCTGAACCGAGTTGAGGACACGCCTCACCCAGTCCTTCAGCAGGTACGGGATGTCGCGGATGGTGTCGCCGTGGGGGAGCAGGTCCCAGCCCCGGGCCCCGTACCGGTTGTAGTTGAGCCAGGACCCGAAAATCAGATACGCGGCGATGCCTAGGAAGACGCTATATCCCCGTCAGCAAAACGCCCATGTGTGCACGCATGGGTGGCATGGTCGACTCACATGATGACAAACCAGGTGAAGAATCCCCAATGGCTGCTGCTGTTGCCGCCCTCATCGTCGCCGTCGTTGGGCACCCGCTTCTCGCATGCGTATTTGGTGTGCCAAGTCAGGCGCAGGACATCGACATCCTTTTCCCTCTGGTAGCTCTCCCAAACAAGGGCGGCGTCCTTGTTCTTCAACTGGTGCTCTACGCTCGACCTTTCCTTGCCGTCATTGTCGCCGTCGTCGCTGCCCTTGTTGTCGTCACCCTTCTTGTCATCATCCTTCTTGTCATCATCCTTCTTGTCATCATCCTTCTTGCCATCACCCTTCTTGTCCTCGTCCTTGCCGTCGTCGCTCTTGTTCTCGGCCCCACGTCGTAGCTTCGTATCCGTCTCGTACTTGTCCTCTGCCTCCCACTCGCCCTCGTCTCCCTTCTTCTCTGGGTCACAGAGGAACTCGATGATGGCCCTCTGCTCACGGCGGTCATTGACAGCGCCGTCCAGGGGATGCTTGCCGCCCTTCAGCACCAACCGCAGGCCTTCCTTTTGGGAATCGCTGTTGGAGTCGCTCGTCTTGAGCCGCGTAGCCTCGTATTCGAACCGCGATCCGCCGACGTTTTCCAGCGATCCCGCTATGGCCACAACCTCATCTATCGTGTCCGTCTCGCCTTTCAGGAGGCGCGTGATGGCACACACTGGCAAGACAGTTAGCACAGGCCGGCGAAGCCCCCGAGTCGACGGCGGCTGTGCTCACCTCTAGTTCCGTTCGGGCATTCCTCCGTCTTCTTTCCTTTCCCACTCTTCTTCAGCGGCTTGCAAATGTCCAGGGTGTAGGTCGTGTTGTGGTGCGCGTCGGGAATCGATTCGTATCGTGACGTAACGACCGAGTGCGGACCTCCGAGCTTCGAGAGGTCGAAACTGTGATCATCGATCCGGATGTTTTCGCAATTCAGCTGCGCCCAGCTCGGCAGCGGCGCGAGGAGGAGGGAGAGGGCGAATGCCGATAATTGTGGCGGATACATCGGAGAGGCAAAGGTCCTGAGCGAAGCGGTAGTTGGGCAGGAAGAGAGCAGGCAGTGCAGGGATCAAGGGAAGCAAAGCAAAGCTACGATGAAACGGCTCCGAAGCTGGCGCAGGTATGAAAGAATGGCTGCAAACAAGTCGATGGACGCTCCGTGATGAACTGGTCACGTTTGAGCTATTTGGGAGAGCATGTGCCTCTTGTCTTGATCTTGGATGTGATCAGCCTTGTCAGCTTCCCTCCTCGGCGGTTGTGTCATGGTGGAGACCGCTCACGTGACCGCCTCAAGCCTGGATGCGGATGTTTCATCCACTCGAACATCGTCATAACTACCGACTACACACCACTTTGTTACGCGGCACGATTAAGATGGACATACTTTCTACAAAGCGCAGAACGCTACATGCGTAGTGTAGTGTACACAAATAGCCAGCATCACACCGACCAACGCCATGCCGGCCCGAATCCACGTTGCTCCAAGTCTCGGAAATCCAGATGCCCGTCCATGCGAAGTCGAAGTAGAAACCATTCCGTCGAACCAGTCCCTGGGTATTAGAAAAAAACATCCTGACAAATGAGCCGTGTATGACATCGGCTCCCCCCCCAAACTCCGAAGCCCCTCCTGCCAACTCGACGGGTTTTGCCTCCACCGACGGGTTTTGCCTCCACCGACGGGTTTTGCCTCCACCGTTACCTGTCGTTCGGGAAATCGCTCTTCGTCGCTCTCTAGAGTCATCCAGAGTCATTACAAGTAAGCAGAGGCATCCTACATCCCCTGATGCCCCATCATGCCACCCATCCCCTGCATCGCAGCCTGCTGCTGCTGCTGTAGCATCATCTGTTGCTGCGCCCGCCTCTGTGCCATGGTCTGCTGAAGCATCTGTTGTGCCTGAGCATACGAAGTCTGCTTCATCTTGTCGATGGCCTCCTGAGGAATGTTTTCTGGTCCGCCAAACTTGGCAATCGCACCCTGCATCAGCCTCGCGTATATCTGGCGGGCATTGTTCTGCATCTGGGCCTGAATAGGATTGGCTCCCATTGGCTGAGGCTGGCCCTGCTGAGGCTGATGTTGCTGTTGCTGCTGTTGCTGCTGTTGCTGCTGTTGCTGCTGCTGCTGCTGCTGAGCTTGCTGCTGCTGCTGAGCTTGCTGCTGCTGCTGAGCTTGCTGCGCTTGCTGCGCTTGCTGTGCTTGCTGTGCTTGCTGTGCTTGCTGTGCTTGCTGCGCTTGCTGCGCTTGCTGCGCTTGCTGCGCTTGCTGCGCTTGCTGCTGCTGCTGTTGCATTTGCATTGCAGCAAGGGCTTGCATGTTGGTATTGTTGCCATTCATCATTTGGCCGCTGACCTGCCTCTGCATGGGATTGCCCATCTGTCCCATCCGCGCCATCTGTTGCAGCTGGGCCTGCATCTGAGGGCTCATCTGGCGGAGCTGGTTCCCTTGCATGTTCTGCAGCTGTTGCGCGTACTGGGCAAACTGCTGCTGCTGCTGAGGTGTCATCATGCCGCCTTGCTGCTGCTGTTGCTGTTGCTGGAGCATCATCTGCCGCTGCATCATTTGCATCATCTGCTGCTGCTGGGGCGACATGGCCTGTCCGCTCATGGCGACGTTGGGGCCACCGTTCTGCATCGCAGCCATCTGCTGCTGTTGGGCAATTGCGCGTTGCTGTGCTGCCATTTGGGCAAAGACCTGCGGGCTGTGCTGGTTCATGCCCTGGCCGTTCATCATCATGGCCTGACCCATCTGGGAGTTCTGAGCCATCATGTTCGGGGGTGGGCTAGCCTGGGTCATGCGAGGAGTCGCAGCCATGGCTGGCCTGTTGATAGGCGTGCCATGAGCCATGTTCGGCGTCGAGTGATGCATGCGAGGGGTGTTCGAAGGGTGACTTTGTTGGCTGCCCCTGGCCGACATATTGTGTGCCATGGGGACAGACATCTGTGGGTTCTGAACGACAGAGGGTGGCCGAGGAGGACTCGTTGCCATGTTGGAGTTGGTCTGCTGCATAGGAACGCTTCCGACCATAGGTGAAGACATATTCTGTGGTGTCCCTTGTCGAATGACTGGAGAAGAGGCGGCAGCTTGAGACATTTGAGCCTGGAACCGAGGCTGCGGCTGGCCCTGCATGCCGTTCGGCATCGCGTTCTGACCGGCAACGGCGACGCCGTTGGGCATGCTACTGGACATGGTCCCGCTCTGAGTGGGATGCCCATGCTGTGTCTGGCCCATGTTTTGCGCAAGGTTGTTGTGGGCGGCAGCGTTGGAAGCCGCCCGAGCCGCCATGGCCTGCCGTTGAGCTTCTGCTTGTCGCATCTGGTTCGACTCTCTGGCAGCAACAGCTTCTCGCCTGGCCTTCTCCGCCTCGGCCTGCTGTCTCTGGAGCGCTTCCTGCTGTCGCTGGAGCTGAACTCGCCTGTCGTTCTCCTGCTGCTTGATGCGCTCCTGTTCCTTCTTCTCGGCCTGCTCCCTTCTGATATCGTCGATCACCTTAAATCGCTCGAATCTGGGTTCAAAGGTGGCAGCGCCGGTCTGAGCATCCCCGTCTGCTCCACCCGCGCCCTGGGTGCCCGTGGCGTTGGAAGATAGCCGATCGTCCAGGGCGAGCATGTACCGCTCCTGGTCAGCAGCGGCGGCCTCATCAGCGGCCATCTCTGCAATCGTCCTCTTTCTCGTCTTTGGCTGCGGTGGCGGCTCAGAGTGCTGGGGATGGGACATCGCTTCCAGCAGAGCAATAGTCTCCTCAGCGTTCCTAGTCGGCTCCAGGAAGAGCGGCGCAGTGGTGGCGAGCAAAATCTCCCCCTCGGCAGCATAAATATTGCTCCCATCCAGCTCCATTTTTTCCTTCTTTACGCGTTTCCCAGGAGGTGGCATGTTCGCCGCCGTCGGAGTCGGAGGCACCTGTGTCAATGGTGTCGAGGGCGGGACACCTGCATCGGCGCTCCCACGCCCATCGCCCAAGCCCCTGGGCGTTGTGGCTTTTATTCGCAGATCGGCGTGCAAGCTCTCCGGCGTAGGATGCAGGACGACGGTGAACACCTTTGGCTTCCTTCCCTTTGAGGCGTCCGTGGGAAGACTCGGAGCTGGCATATCTTGCCTATCCTTGTCACTCGCCTTCTTTTCCTTCAAGTCCATGTCCTCCTTGGCAATTCCATCGGCAGTATTATGTCCCTCTTTGGGAAAGGGGACGTAGGGCGATGGTGTCAGACATTGGTTGTAGTTGTGGATGGAGGACGCAACCACGGTGCTCGATGCAGACGACGCCTTGGCCACATCCTTAGCCTGCGTCGACGACTTGTGGTCATGAACCTGCACGATGAGGCGGCCATCGTAAAAAGGTACGTTGGCTTGGTTGAAGTGTCCCAAGAGATCGTGAGGAACCGTGCGAGTTTTGAGGTGCTCGAGAAACAGTCGCATAGGTGATTTGTACGGAAACATGCCCTCTTGATTCTGGAATCGGAAATGCGTCGGGTGCAGTTGGACGACCAGCGAGGGAGGCCTCCCTGCAAACTTTTTCAGGATATATGCATCAGTCACGACTGTTCCCTCTGGTTAGTCTCTTATCCGCGGCGGCGATGCGCCTGGCGCACCGAGGCAGAACGAGAACGGCATACCATATGGCGGAGGCTGTGTGCCGTGGGCTGCCATATCCCCGGACAGCGACGCTGAACGCATGCCTGCACTGTTCCTCGAGTTCCTGCCCAGCGCGGCTTGGGAGGATGCTTCGCGGCGCGCTCGGTTGACGGGCCGCACTGTGGAGGCGGTGATGGTGCGATCGCTCGCGGAGTTTGGTGTCTGCTTCGCACTCGGCGGGGGCTTCTTGGCCGACAAAGAGGGCGACGGCGACGATGCAGACGATGCGATGCCGTTGGTCTGGATTCCAGGCGGCACTGGGCGCTTGGCCTTTGTCGCGCCATTCTGCTGGACGACGGGGCTGGCGGGCGGCGCCATCCTGGCTACTGCTGCTGCTGCTGCTTCTCTCCCGCCGCTCGTACCGCTGAGTCGGGGCGTGCGCGTTGTATTGCACCCCGGGATGCGACCATCGATACCGTGGCGCGGCAGTCGTTGGGTGTTGTTGCGGTGGGATCAAGTGATGATGCCGGATGTCGAGTCGTCGCACCGCGCTAGTGGGCTGCGGAGAGCGTGGTTGGTGGTGTAGTACTCGTAAGTAGAGTTTGGCTTAGGAAGGGCGAGCCCGAGCAGGGGCGGAGGTGGAAATGGCAAGAAATGCTCCCTGGGCTTATGGGGAAGAGAGCGATTGATTGCCCAGAGCACAAAGATGAGACCATGAAGGAGCTGGGTTTTGCATGTCGGGTTGCTTCAGCGAGGTTAGTAGTCACGGACGTCGTCCTACTGATGCGCATGGGTCGCTGCTGGAGTGCGTGATGATCACGTGACGCCATTTATGATTCATGAGAATGCACTCTAGCATCAACAGAACGAACAGAACTCTACTCCCAAGCCATCTGCAACTATCGAATGCCGGGCACATGTGGCAAAAACATCCGCATCTGGTGGTAGAGAGTCTAATGGCCAAACATACGTGCTGTTTTTCCCGCGCCGACGCGTTCGGAGAGTTACAAGTTCCCTTCTGAGGATATCGTATTTTGCAGGGGGGGTCGCGATGAGAACTAATTCGTCCATACATCATATCTCAGCTGCTATATACACATACATACGTAACATTGCCCTAGTATCTTCAAGTTTATCTCGGCGGAAAAGGCCGCGCTTCAGTTCAATCATTCCCGTCCCTGGACCCGACGGACCCAGTCGTCGTGCACGCGCATTCCATCCACCACCACCACGCCACGCCCGCGGCCGACCCGTTCGGGCTTCTGCCACCACTTCTCAACCTTGCTGCTCTTCTCCGCTTCAGATTCGCTGTCCGCGAGGCCGCCGGACCCGCTCTCAGCTCCAACGACCAGGATGATGTCATGACGCAGCCAGGTCTGGATGTTGGTGATGATGCTGCCATTTTCGCCGCCCAAAGACTCCTGAAGATAGATTACTTCTGGCTGAATGTGGCGGAGAATATGAACATGGCCGTTGGGCGTGGTAAATGGGAGAATCATGGCTTCCTTGTCTACGAGGTTAAGTGCCTGCGAATACACTGCGTTGAATGCCGCGCTCTTGGTCGTTGAGGCCATGCTAACAGCGGTCAGCGCGGGACCAGGACAGACAAGAGGCCAAGAGAACTTACAGAGGGCTCTTCGACTCCTCGACGGGAGTTTGAGCTTGATCGTGGCCAATGTTAGAAAATGACGAGCTCAGCGAAGGAGGCGGAAGGTTACTGGTAGTAGTATCCAACGCAGTCTCCTTCAGGTCTGGAGCGTAGATCAAGATGTACAGCTTGATCTTGGAGAAGTTGTTGTGCCGCGGGATGTGAGACAGGATGGACTGCGCATCCGTCAGCAGTTGAAGATTGGATTGCGCGGTCAGTGCCACTTACAGCGAGTTCGTGGGACCCATCGTCGTCTGCCTCGGAGATAGGAGTATCTGCAGAGACGACAACCGCGACGGACCTCCGCCTAGTGCCCGGTACTGGGGGAGAGCGGTCCTTCTTCGCGTCCGCCTCCTCGGACCACGGGTTCTCAGCGTACGCCTTGTCCTCTTCGCGGATCGAGGCCAAGGCCTTCCCCACCACCGCGCCGGCAGCAGCGACACCGGCGGCGACAGTCTTGCCTGTGGAGTCGAAGAACTGCTGAGGGCTCGGTGTGCGCCGGAGCGCGCCAGACATTCTCGCTCCCCAGCCCGCGCCGGAAACCTCGCTCGGCGCGGGCGCTACTCCATAGCTTTCATCGTCTCGTCGCGGTGGCTTGTCCGGCCCCCTGTCTCGCCCCGATGCGCCGTAGGCCGGGTTATCGCCGTAGTCGGCATTCTCGTAGTCCAAGCCGGGGTCGTGGTCGGCGTGGTTGTCATCCTCTTCGTCGCGACGCTGGCTCCATGCCCAGGCGGCCAAGCCAGCCGTGGCCACCGTGAGTGTGACGGCAAGCGGCACCCAATGAGTCCAGACGCTCCGCCGCGAGGATCCGCGGTCGTACCGATCGTAAGGCGGCGACATTTACGCGGGGGGTTGTCGCATCGCTAGGTGGGCTGGATGATGTCGGGCGGGCAGCGAGCGACGCGGGAGGGTCCGGAGTCGCAGTACTTGTTGTCGCAGGCGCAACGGAACCGCCGTTTTAGACTGCGGCGCGGAATGTACTTGGACGAGATGCTTCCTAGCCACGAGATGAAGATGTAGGACGGGAGAAACAGCAGCTGGCTTGGAGTTGCAGCGACCAAAGTCTGGCGGGTGGCTGGAGGGTGTCGTCAATGTCAACAATGGTGGAGCGCCTAACCGCCTAGCCCAGCAACGCGCAGAGAGTTATCCCGAGGCTCCATTGGTCGAGAGGGGGGGGGGAGCATTGAAGATCCGGGCCGAGGGGTTGGGAGCTGGCGCCAGGGCCTCGTTTGCACACGTGAAACGTGGTTGTCCGTGTGGCTTAACGATCTCGCCAGCCACACTCAGCCACATGTAAAGTGTTTGGTGAGCGTCAAACTATTCTTTGTGACTCCTCTGGCTAGACACTGCGCTCACGACGTCGATACCAACGTGCAGCACAACAGCCCGGTCTGCATATCTTGCATACTGTTGTTTCGAGGCGATAGACCCCCGTCTCTGCGTTCCATCTGCAAGACACGCCCTTGGCCTTGGCCTGACACGGCCGAATCTCGCATCGCCATGCCACACGCCGTCTCGATGCCCTCGACAGGGCTCCAGGCTCTCATCCTTTGCGGGCCTGGATCGTCGTTCCCGACGTTCACGTCAAACCCCGATGAGAACCCCAAGGCGCTGCTGCCGATTGCGAACCGACCCATGGTCTGGTATCCCATCGACTTTTGCCTGCGAATGGGCATCACAAGTGAGTCGCACCTCAACGTCATCCTCCCAGTGACCCCCCGGCCTTGAGTGTTGCCAATATCCAGCACTTGCGGATACTTATTGGTAGTGGGGGCTATGTCTCCGAGCCCCGGCCGAGTAAAAATCGGTTCGTCACCAAGTCTGGTGCTGACACCATGCAGACATCACCCTGATATGCCCTCCGTCTGCCTCGGAGGCAGTGACCGCTGCTTTCAAGACAAACCCGGTCCTCACTGGCCTGCCTTTACCGCGGCCGGACATCCTGGCGCCGGCTGGCCTTGACCAAAACACTGGCACGGCCGAGATCTTCCGGCTGCCGGAGATTCGAGAGTTGGTCAAGACAGACTTTATCGTTCTTCCTTGTGACCTTGTCTGTGAGCTCGCCGGAGAGAAGCTCCTTCAAGCTTGGATGGTCAAGTCGTCAAGCCTTACCGACGTACTGGGCACCAATGGTTTCAGCAATGGCGACCAGACTCGCCACAGCGGGGGGCTGGGAGTCTGGTACAACACAAAGGCGACGACACCTGTAAAGGGGGAAGAGACCGACTTCATCGCCACGACGCCATTGCCTGCGTCACCTGCTGCTTCACCTCGAGGGTCCGTCTTTCCTAACTTGTCGAAGCTGGTGTATTCCATTCCGACAGACTCCCTCAACGACATCACAGAGGAACGAAAGTCGCTGCCCATCCGCCATGGCCTTCTGAGAGCCAACCCCCGTGTCCGGATGTATACCACCCACAGAGATGCGCACATTTATATCTTTCCGCAGTGGATTCTAGACTTCATCAAGGAGAATGACCGACTGGAGAGCATCGCGGAGGATGTCGTTGGCTGGTGGGCCAAGGCCGGGTGGCAATCGGGGCTGGCCGAGAAACTGCACATCAACACGTTGTGCAACGGCAAGCCTGCAGACGACGACGATGAGTCAACGCCAGAGAGCATATCCTCGCCGCGGGTCTCAAGTCCGGTTGGCCACTACACGTCCAAACGGCAGGTTCTGCTACAGTCTGCGGCCGCCGACGTCCAGCGAGGCGACACTTCAGCAGCAAAGACTTCAGAGGCCGAGGTACCTCCCGTCCTCGCATACATCCACTCTACTCAAGGCGAGGATACGGCACCCCTCATCCGTCGCGTCGATACCGCGCAGCTGCTGCTAGCGATTTCACTTCAGCTGGCCAAGCTCCCGTCCATAGAAGAGGCCGGGATCGAGGCTGCTTCTCCATTTGCCCACGCCAGGAAGATTGCCTATCCAGAGGGTGTGAAGTCCCGCACAACAATCACTAAGCAGGATAGCCTCATTGCTGAGAACGTGACGGTTGAGGAGAAGACGTCCATCAAGGAATCAGTTGTCGGAGCAGGATGCCAAATCCAAGAAGGCGCAAAGCTCACTCAATGCCTACTCATGGAAGGAGTTGTGGTTGGCAAAGGGTGCAAACTCAGCAAGTGCATACTTGGCAAGCGATGCGTCATCGGCGACTACTCGGTCCTGACGGACTGCGAGGTGCAGGAGAACCTACTTGTTGAACCACGAAGTAAGCAAAGCCCATTCCTCCCTTTGCTTCAGAGCAGAGTGTTGCAAGCTCTTCGAAACACGCAGTCAGCTGACCGGGTGCTGCAGCCGAGGACAAGGACAACAAGCTCATGAGCTCCGAGGGCCTAGAGGCAACAGAGGCCGAGATGGAGGAAGTCCTCCAGGAAGTGGACGAGGAGGTTGCCGCAGTCACGGATGAGGCAATCGTCGACTAGCCACCAGGTCAAAGACAAACAAGACTCGGCAAATACGAAGTCCCGAAAAGCCCAAAACGAGCTGTCTGCAAACGTGACTCGTGCTTCGACGGTGAGGAGTTCACTGTGACGCACAAAGATTGAATCTATTTCTCGGCTTTACAAATGGAAACTCGCTGTTGTTAATCGCACCCCGGCCGATGCTCGTCAGCGGCGCACGGGACCGCGATCACTTATCCAGTCCATCCCATAACGCCATCGTCGTCACCGCCGGCCAAATCCAGGTATGCAAGTCGTAAACCGACATGTCAACACGAAAGTGGCTAGTTCGGCGAACCCAGGAACCAGGCGGCCAAGCGCTGTCGCGAACGCCGCAGGGCCAATCCTCGATAGTCGTTGCCCAGGGCCGGGGGGCCTTGCTGGTACGCGTCCCATTAAACTTTAAAGCATGGGGCCTGGAGCCCCCAACGCCCAAGGCAGTACGGAGTACGGAGGAGGCCTACTAGTAGCCCGTACTCGCAGAAGAAGGGTGTGTCCGCCCACTGATCCGGCAGTCTTTGGCGTCTCTGGCCGGCCGGCTTCCACCGCCCGTTTTAATTAATGGTGATGCGTCAACTTTTGCTAGGCGGCAGAGAACAAAGAGACCCCTGCGCCACCGCACAACAGCTCAAACTCAATCCCCCTGACGGGCTGGGCTGGCTGGTCATCGTCTGGCCACGGGACTGCCCAGGTACGAGTACTCGTACGGATCACTGCGGGCTGGCATCGCCCATCGACCACCCCGGCGGAGTCGGAGGGGGCCCGGCCGCCGGCGCCGCCGGGGGGAATCGTACGAAAGAGGACTCCCGCGCCGCATCCCTGCCCGGCGTTCCCAGTTCCTGGGACCGAAGGAGGCAGGCCGTTTTGTAACCTGTATGCTGCATATCCGTCGTCCGTTGTCCGTACGTTATCCAGACAGTCCCCAGAGCGACCTACAGCGGGCCGAGCCCGCAAAGAGTGGGCTCAAGGGCTATATGGCCGTCGTGGATCGTACGAGAGTTTCGCCCACCCTGGCCTGGCCCGCGCGAACCAGCAAACCGTCATTCCTATCGGGGGAGCAGACAGACGCAAGGCGTCAGCGGGAGCGCGTACGAGGACTCGTCAGTGGGCGTGAGCGTGCCTGCCAAGTTCCAACACCCCTTGCCTCCGAAGTCGACGGGAGACTGAGAGAGCTCCATCGCGGGCTTCGCCGCCCGCTATGCATACCTGGCCGCCCACTTTCGGCAGAAGGGTTAATTAGTTAATTAACGCAGGACTGGGGGACAGGCAAATACGAGTACTTTTGTATTTGCCCAGTGTTGCTCTCGAGAGCTCGAGCACGCTGGCACTGGATGCCTCGTCGAGCGGATGGAGCTGCCGAGCCTTGGATGGATCGCGCACGCCCGCCACCCCTGCTCTTGTGGTGGAGCGTTCACGGCGAGGCCGTACGAAGCACGCATCGTACACGATACCCAACCCAAACCTGTACCCGGCAAGCGCCAATGCTCCGTCCACCCGACGGGACCTCTCGTGCTCGGTCGCCTCTGTCCCTGCTTCTGCTGCTAGCGACTTGGCCTTCCGTGGGGGGGGAACTATGCGCGCAGGTTTCCCGGGCGGGAGCTGTCAACGGCAGCGACGCTCCAGGCACAAGGGACCTCCCGGGACGTCGGTCCTTGGCGGCGGCAGCATGGTATCTCCATGCTTCACTGACAGCCCCTCGGGCTCGCAAGCATATCCAGGACAACCTGGGTGCTGTCGCGATTCAGCTCTGGGTTCAGAGATATAAAAAGAATATGTTTCTATATATACTCGTGCTGGCACGTTGTAATCACCAAGTGATGAGAAAGTAACGTTAACCCAGTCCAACTCGGTGCAAGCATGCCCATGGTGAGAAGTCTTCGAAAGGGCTGAAGCCTCGCCAACACGGCTGTTTCCTATCCAGCGGACCAGCAACTCCCGTCGCTGCCGGCACTCGTATGACAGCCGTATGACAGCGCCTCGCGAGAACCAAGGAGCTAACGTACAACTCCAATACCATTCGCAAAGCCACACCGACAACCACCACCGTAATCGAATTTCTCAGGCTCACGATGCCTTCTGTCACCACTCACAAAGAGTGGATTGAGAATAGAAAACACTGACGATCCTAGTGGAGAGGATATTGACCGGGCTCAAAGTAGGGCATTCCTGGCGGCTGGGCAGTGTATAGGATGGCCTCCAGTCGTGGAACTTTCCGCTTTTAGCCGCACTTTTCGACGTGCGGACAGGGACATGGGTGCGCCGCCCTGGCCGACGGCCAACCAGCAGCCCGCCCGGGCCAATAGCACAACAAGACAGGAGTTCTAAGAATATGTCCCTTCGCTATTGCCCAGGGCGCCACGTTGAGCAGTTCAACAGACGATGCTCCGTTCTGCCACGCACTGCTTCCCGGTATGCACGGCTATCGGCCCCAGTTCGGCGGCCCGCTCGCTCTGATACGTTACCAGAGTCAGAGCGAAGCCAAGTATAAGGCTGAGGGCTCACGGGCCAAGCAGACAGCCGAGCGAACGAGTGCATAAATGCCCAGGCGATAGTCCGCAAGCCCAGCTAGGACACTACGGCGGCGGCGGAAAATGCCAATCGGCCGGGATGGCCAGGCCAGTCGGAACCGGCACCATGACCAGGCCATTGGGATCTCGGTATATTTGCCGAGAGATGAATACATATGACAAAGTCAGCCAATCTGAGTCGCAGATGCCGACTGCGGAGCTAGATCCCCCGCAACAGTTGCAATACTAGTTGCTAAAGGCAAGCCGGAGAAATGGGACGTCGAGCCGTCGAAGGGGGAAAGAAGGTTCAAGACCAATAAAGGGAAGAGATCGGATCCAGGGGTAAAGCAGCCTGAAGTCGACAAGAATCGGCAGAGGGACAGGGGGAGCTAACCACATGCTGCCTACTCGGCCAATACCCATTCAGCTAGTACATGACAGATGGAGAGGGGCCGATGTGAGGAGGAGGGGGGAGTGGCGTTACGGAGCCGGAAAGATTCGAACTTGACAGCAGCGACCAGCCAGGGGTGGTTGTAGGGCCAGAGTAGGGTACCTGACCTAGGGATGCAGTTGTTCCTCAAAGGGATTTCGGGCTCAGAACGAAATTGCCATGTTTCCCTATCCCTTGTGAGCCCGTCGACGCAAGATACGAGTACAAGAAGAACAGGCGGGGACGGTGGTCTTGCCTGTAAACGTGAGCCCCCTGGTGGAGACTCAGATCGGCTACCCCTTCCATCAGACAAGATGCGGGAAGTACAGAAAAAAAGCAACCATTATAGGCTGGCGCGGCGTGCCCAAGGCGAGGAGTGGCCTTTGTCTGATTACTGGGGTTGACTGCTGCGAACTAGCGCTCGAATATGACTGATCACTCGTATCTGGGTTGACGAGCGCCGGCGAAGAGTCTTGGGGTGGTCGAGCCAGCTGAAGGAGGATTTGTCGCTCCGGTGACGGTTCGACGCCAAGATGGTAGGACTCCATCATATGGCCTGAGAAGCGACGACGACATCGGACTCGTCACATCTGCAAGAGGCGAACGGGATAAATGGAGATGCATATTAGCCGTAGTATGAATTGAGGTTGAGGTGGACAGACTCCAGGGTAGAGATGCCAGTCTGGTCGTAATCCCATGGCCCTCTGGACGCCGTACGCAACGGCCAGCCGCCCCGGCTTGGCCATGGCACCGCTGAGCTGCGCCGGCAGACGCCGGCAGACGCCGGCCAGAGCTCAAGCGCAGGTGGCTGCATGAATGAATGGACTTGCCGCACGACGGCGTACCTGGCGGCGCCGTGGCGGGGCGGAGGCGTGCGGGCGGGCATTAGAACAGACGACGGGCCAGCAGACCTATTACCGGGGCTCTGCACCAAGAGATGGGACTGCCGTTGCCTCTCATCCCACCCCCGCTTGGGTTGCGTTGTATTGGCTCTGTTTGCCGCTTCCTCGGGACCTTTATTGCCATCCCGGTTCGGTTCATGTGCGTATCCGTCTGGGGATCGTGTGTCGTTTTGGCAAAAGCAGGGCCAAGACAAGACGCACAACACCCGCTGCCACAAGCAGCACACTGCCATGAGTCTTCACATGACGTCTTGTGGACGCATCGCAGCCCTCGTGCTGGCAGGTCTCATCCCGATGGTGAGCCATCGCAAGCAGCAGGGCGTGCAGCTGCGGTTTAATTGACCTCTGGACGCTCGCGCGTTAGTGCATCGAGCTACGGGAGCTCCCTCTGCCTGCTTCGAGCTGGGGCTTCCCAGCATTGCCGGGACGTGGGATGTCGACGAGGGCCGAGCAACAGGGGATCCACCCTCGCGCTGTCGGCTATCTCCAATGCAACCTTCTTCCCTGAGCTGATGCCATTTAGAACGGGAACCTCCGGGGATTTTGCCATCCAGATTGGGCGCGAAGGAGACATGTCAAAAAAAGACCGGTTTCTGAATGGGGTCCTGTTCGTCAGTGTGGGCTTCGCGGGTTTCGAGCCGTCACGCCGCAGTTCTGTTTCCCAGTTCGGACTCGGCACATGTACTCGAAAGCCTGCTGGCTTGCTGTAAGTGATATGTAGCTAGGAAAATCAACCCATTGCCTGCCGGTTCTGCCGGTTCCTGAGCTGTTTGTGCCAAGCAGAGAGACCTCGTAGTCGCTACCGGTGAGTTGGGTCGACGTCGCAAATCCACCAACTGCCGAGGAGCCGGCTGTGCCTGGACCTCCCGGACGCTGCCTGGCAAGCCTCGTGTTGGAGGCTTCGGCAAGAAAACGCCGTGGAATACACTTCACTAGTCCAGGGCTCGCTTCTTCGGATCTCGAGAAATGGCTCGTATCCTAATAAATTGTGGGCTGTTCAGCCACGGCAGTCGCTCGATGTCGCGTCCATCAACCGCGATCCACAGACCACCACAAGATGGTGTGAAGGCAGAGGACCAGGTCTTGGAATGACATCACGCGAGCGCGCTCGGCCAAGGCTAGGCTAGCAGGGGAGTTCAATGGCAGACGGCGCAAGCCCACCGACGGTTGAACCTGGGGAAAGCTGCAAGCTTGAGGCTCGAGCAGGTGGTCGGCCGAAAGCTGAGGAGGGAACGACGGGCATCTCCATCAACTCCGACTCTCATCGCTCCCTCTTCCCGGCTCCACGTGTATATGCGCTGCCCTTGCCTTGTTCCTGAACGGGTTGCCTGGAAGGGGTCATGGCACGTCCCAAGTGCCCTCTGGCTGTGTAAGACCTACAGAAGGTCGAAACTCTCTTTTCTTTTTCCAGTTCCTGGGGCCGGAGTTGACGGCGAGACGTCGCCTCGCTCGCTGTGGGCGAGAGAGCCAGAGCGGCGCGCGCGGCACCCATCCGTCCGCCGTCGACAAGCGACTCTGGGTTCGCTGTGCGTAACCCCACTCGCCTCTTCTTCACAGTTGCGAGGGCAGTGGCGCGGCTCTGGTGAGCACCCGGGACAGCTGTCACTGGATACCTGTGGCCCCTCCTCGGTCCTCTCGGCGAGATATGGCTGTCTCACTCATGAACGATGTTTTGGAGGAGAAATTTGCCATCTCTCCATTCCAGGACAGCGCCCATTCCACGGCTAGTTGACGGACGACGAGGAGCTGCTACGAGTACGGCCTGCGCCACAACGACCCATGAGCAGTGATGGACTGGGCTGGGGCAGGTGGGCAAGCTGGCAGGCCGGAGCGGAAACGCCGCCGCCGTCGTATCGTGTGCGCGAATACCCGGGGGGGTCGCGCGGGATGCCGCTTGTCGTCTGTCGTCTGTCGTCTGTGCCCACGTCAGTGACAATGGCGATGTTGATGACGATGGCTCCATTCGCAGGTTCCCGTGCCTGGGAGGCGAGGGAGAGGGCCAAGACCGTAGGACCCTCGGTGCCTAAGCCCTGGCCATGCTACGTACCTACCTACGGACTACTCGTAGCTTATTGACCGTCCGATCTGGTGCTGATTCGCTGCCCTGCGACTGGCGGGTGCGGGCGACGGACGAGGGTGAGGAAGAGCTGAGGGAGCGGGCCTCGGCAGCGACCGTTCATGCATGCATGCATGCAGGCAAGTAGGGTCCCCACCCGATCTATCAGACTATCACCATCCCGTCATCCATGCCGGCTGCGACTGCGTCTGCGCCTGCGTGGGCCAGTCGGGGCCATGGCACGGTTCCTGGCAGTCTGTGGGTACCTGGGATGCTTGGTGGTGGTGTGGCGCGGCGGTGCGCTGGTGCGCGTCGAGGAGCTTGCAGGTACCGTTCCACCCTTCGGCCGAGATGCGTGGTGCCTGGCCCCCCAAGGGCCCCGGGCCCCCAAGCCCCCATTGTGGCGACGGGCTTGGCTAGACGGGTCTGATGCTGGGATGCATGCTGTAGGCAGGTTGGGATGGGATTGAGGCGCTGTGCTGTGCGGGTGGGAGAGGGTGGGAGAGGAGAGCCCAGCGAGGCGACCGAGGGCGCGATGGAGTCGTCGTCCCACGCCCCTCATGCTGTGAGGGAAGGCGCCGTTGGCGGTATCCTCTCTTTCCCTTTTTCCCACCTCACCCCATCCACCACCACCACCACCACCCACCTCCTCCATCCATCCATCCATCCATCCACCCACCACCGAGCGGGCCAATTCAGCATCCACACCTCAGGCCGACCTCGATATGTTCGCACGCCTCTGCTAGACACACTCGCTCACACACAAACTGGCGCACGCACTGCCTTTGTTTGTTCCTTTTCGGAAAAAATGCAGTTGGCTCTAGCGCCCTGGCCGAGGTGCCTCCTCAATCCCTCAGGCCGGATGGGGCCTGCTCAGCGTTGGCCCATGGACTCGATGGGGATGGACGGGAGGTATGGGTCCATGCCATGCCACGGCCGGCCTCCTCTCGTCGTCGCGGACTCCTTTATAACTAGCCTGGCTGATCTGCTCCCTTTCGACCTCTCCTTGTGAGCTGACAGCGTCGAGGGGACTCAGAAACAGCACTCGATATCCAAAACATCAATCTATACCACCGATAGTCCTGGTGGTGGAGTCCAACGCTTGCCGCCGCCCTCCTTGGATCGCCCTACCCATCTCGATCTATTGACTCTTCGCCTATCTCTTTGTCCATTCCACTCGAGCACTGAGCCACACCACCTGTCTCTCGGCGTCTCTCCTGCTCAGCAGCCGCCAGGTCTTACGATCGGCCGGGGTTGATCTGCACCTTGGATGTCTCAGGCCCGCCGGCATCTTCCTCCACCAGCTCATTCCTCCTCTCTGGTATATCTTCAGGGGCGTCCCTCGTGAATAAAAGCATTCCCGACCAGAACCACACCTGCTTCTCACACCCAAGCTTTACACACTACATCCTGAAGCATATCGTGTAAGTGTGTGGTGCATACTTCCCGAGTTGCACAAGTTCTTACGTTGGTTCTCAACAAGAATCCTTCATCTACCACACCACCTTAAGATATTCCCTTCCTCTATTCGCCGTCATGCAGTTCGAATCGGATTTCCGGTTCGACATGGACGACAGCTTCAGCATGTGCAGCCAGGCCATGTCCTGCCCTTCTACTGGGACGAGCTTCTCATCCGCCTCCTCTGCCTACGACCCCTTCACGCCTACCTCGCGACGATCGACCCCAAACGAACTTAGCCTCGAGTTTGAAAGTGCCTGCACCTTCGGTGGCTCGCACCCCGTCGAACTTACGTCTCCTTCCAACAACATGTCCAAGTACATGTTCGGTGCTGTCAAGCCAGAGCCTGAACACATGCCGTTCCCAAACAGCCTCCCCAGCACGCCGATGAAGAAGATTGACGGCATGGCCACTCCCGACTACGACCACATGTTGGAGATGAACATGGCTTCACAACACTCGATGGGCTCCGTCACTCCTTCTGGCCCCTATCCCATGTACACCATCTCGCCTCAGACAGCCATGGGCCCGACATCCTTCATGATGACGCCCACCCACAGCCTCTCGGGCTCCGAGATGGCCGAGTCCTCGTCGACGTGGTCATGTGCCAACGACAGCCCCATCTCCTTCTTCCCTCAGAAGAACCTGGCACCTCACGACCTCGAGGCCATGGAGATGGAGCGGCACTCCGTGTCGCCCATGGAACGATACCACCTACAATGCCCGCCTTCGCCTGGCCGCCTGCGCGCCCATCGCAAGATGATGGTCCACGAGATCCAGCGCAAGACGGCAGAGCTTCAGAGAGCCCAAATCCGAGCTTCAAGAAAGGTTTCCGGACAGAGCGATGGAGCTTCCGTGGACGTCGTCCGTCGGGCCATGTGCAAATGCGACTACCCCGGGTGCCACAAGGCTTTCCGCCGCAACGAGCACCTCAAGCGCCACAAGCAGACGTGAGTGTCTCCCAGCTATTCTCTCTCGCAGCACAGAAGCTAATGCCCCTCTAGTTTCCACGGCGAAGGCCCCAACCGCTTCTCGTGCGAGTTCTGCGGCAAGGACCAGTTCAACCGCCAGGACAACCTCAACAATCACCGCAAGCTGCACGCCCGTCCAAACAGCCGGAACCGCGGCGTCGAGTTCATCCCTGCTGCTGTGCCAGTGATCGAACAAGAGGAGCGAAGCCGCAAACGACGAGCCCCACCAAAGTCAAAGACAGCTGAGAAGCGGGGCGATGAGTACTGATTCAACTGCCTGCTTTGCTTTTGGGTGCCTGGTGAGAGATGATGCGTGCTCTGGTTTGGCGTCCTTTGTGGGGCCAGACCCGAGACACGCAGCAAGCTCCGGAGGATACGCTCACAAAACACGACCACACTCACACACTCGCACTCGCACACACGACTGCCTAGAGAGACAGGCACAGGAGAGAAGGGCCCGAGTATTTGCTCAGGGCCCGCGCCTGCCGCTGCATTTGGCAACCATACCTACTATTCCCCCATCCATCACATTCACCAACGGCTCGGGTGGCCATGGCTGTGCCAACGCAGGAGTTGGCATCACTCAACCGCATCCGGGATGAACGACCCTTTTCTCTTTCCTTCTTTTCTCTTCTAGCCGATTTTTTTTTTCTTGTCTTAATTACATGTTCAGGCGTCACTAGGTTCAGGATTAACTGGTAAGGAGGCTTTACTGCGTGGGTGGGCCACTTTTGTGATATCCCAAGGAGGGAGCGGTGGATTTCTACGGCAAACATATTTTTCATTTTTCAACCCGATGGACCTCGGGAGGGCGAGGTTCGCACGACGGACAGCATGGTTAACGGGGGCCGGCGATGGCATGTGGGAAAGGACCTGGCTTCAGACAAGGTAATGGGTGCTGCAGGGCCTGAAGTGTATTTTTCGAGAGCAGCAAAGTATTGTATTGTAGTATACTACGTACTTGGTACACTGTAATCTAGGCTTGGGAACGCGGAACAGGGCAGCTCCCTGGCGTCCCCACACGATGAAAGAATGCGATTAAGCACTTGGCAACTCGGACTCTCGATCATGGGGAGTGGGGCGGGGCAGATGTGGCAGATTGTGTCACTTCCCTCGCCCCTTGTCACTTTTGAGTGTCTCGCATCTCCCGAGCTCAGGCCACGGGCTCGGGCGTGTCTCAGATCCGTCTGTCATGGCCAAAACGGATGGAACGGACGGAGACAAGTGGCTGGGGGCCTGAGCCTGGGGCGGAGAGATGAACTCTGGTTACGAGCACTCGTACACGGCGGCATGGGGTCGCAACGCTTGTTGCTCCGGGGGGATGCAGCTGTTCCAGGGCAAGAGGCGGACGCCACGGCGGGGGATCTACAGCACGGACTGTGCGTTTAGTTTTCTCTCGTGCCACGAAGTACCGAGTACAGACGTTTCTGATACGACGTTGACCTGCGTATATGCGATCTGGTTGGTGCGACGAGAAAGCATGGCTCTCTCCCGCAGAGTCTTTGTTTTGGGGATCGTGCGTGCTTACGGTCTGTGCAGTGCATCGCAGCGCAGCGCGGTTGCAGCGCGGCTGCAGCGTGACAGGACGAAACACACAGACACACTCGCACAGCTCCCACGCGGAAACGAACAAAAAGAAAAGGGGAAAGACGACGACTGGCGACGGCGAGGAGCGAGCAATGGGGGCCCGAGGCGAGCTCTGAGTGGTGCGTTTAGGCCTCAGTGAGCGTGTTGCACTTCTGGATGCAGGGTCGCAGAAGGTGTCAAGTTGTCCCGCAGGGATGCAGCAGTGGCGCCTGTTTCTGCTGCATGTAGGTGCGGTGCTCTCACGGAGGATTCGGAAGATAACATCCACGCAGGCCCGAAGACGCAGAGACGCACCAGCCGCATTGCCCCTTTCCGTTGGTTTTGGTGACAGATCGGGGGGCAAGAGAGAATATAAAAAAAGACGCCGCAAGCGTCCGGTTGCGGTGAGATGGCCGTTGGTCGTCGGCGTGCGCCTCTCTGCGTGTGACCGACCGTTGACGTGACAGCGCTGCGTCAGATCGGACGCCCAGCACGTTGGGAGCGACGATGCTGCTGTGCTACGGTGGTGACCTGGGTTCGTTGGTCCGCCGGTTCGAGAACGAAAGAACGAAGGACGGAGAACGAAGAGCGAGAGAGCGGACGGATCCGGCGGCCGTGCAACGACCGTTGTTTGTCTGTTTGTCCGTTCGCTGTTTGTCCGTCCGTTGGCTTGTTTCGTCCCCCCGGCCGTCACCAATGTTGGGTTGGTGGTTCACAACAGGCCATGCGAAGGCAGCGCTGCGTGGGTGCAAGGATGGGCTCCGGATCGGGACAGCGGGCGGCGGGAGGCGGGAGCTGGGGGAGCCCAAATCGGGCAGTGTGAAACGGCTGGGGATCGCAGCAGGGCCTGGGCAAGGCAGAGACGGTGTCTAATTGTTTGCCCGTTGCAAAGGCGTCATGCCGGGTATGGAACACTGCCTGCTGCCGTGATATGGGGGACGCAGATCTGGGCTGCCCGGGTGGAGAGGCGGCCCCGATCGAGGTAAAACCCCTGGGGCGAGGTGTGTTGGGTTGGCTGCGGCGGGGGGTTTGGGGCGTTTTGGGGGCGTTGTGGGGAGGGCGGATGGACGCACAGCTGGGGCGCTGTAGCGGCCCGCGTTGGGTCACAGCTACGGTACGTCGGTACTTCGTTCCTAGCGGGGGGGCCAGCGGGTGGCCGGTGGGCCCGGGGGTCTCGTGGAG
The DNA here is from genome assembly GCA_024340765.1 of Tolypocladium cylindrosporum. Classification (NCBI taxonomy): domain Eukaryota; kingdom Fungi; phylum Ascomycota; class Sordariomycetes; order Hypocreales; family Ophiocordycipitaceae; genus Tolypocladium; species Tolypocladium cylindrosporum. Next base: position 48,940 of record JALHCC010000671.1, read on the forward strand.
TGCTGGAGCGAGCGCTGGGGCGACCCCCAGATGCGGCGGTGGTGCAGTGCCTGCAAGGCCTGTGTCGCCCTCGGCTGCTGCTTGATGCGGCGATGACAGCCGCCATTTAGCCGCTGTACGACGGCCGCTGCGCGACCACTGCTGGGCGCGCCGCGCGGCACGGGTAGGTGGGGGGTTCGGCGACGTCGTTGATGAGGCTGACATCCATGCCCCGGAAAGACGCAAACTCCAGCGCCAGCAGCACTGGCAAGACTGGACCTGTCACTTCTTCGCGCGGCCCCAACGTCCTCGCCCAACCGAGCCCGAGGCCAACGCCGTCGCCAGCTCTCATCTTCGCATCAGGCCATCAGTGCAGCACCCCGAACTGCCGTTTGCAGAGGCGCGCCGCGCAGCCTGGCCAGCCCCCAATCACCCCGCGGGCCTGCAGTCACGCTGCAACCTGGCCGCCTCTTGAGGCCTCGCTGCCATCTTCCCGTCTCCTCTCCACATGCGTCTGCGTCTCCCCCATGGCCGTCACCCCCCCGTCGCGATTAGCACGCTGCAGCTAGAGCATGGCTGATCGACTAAAGCCCCCTAAGCGGCAGCGTCTCTATCACTAAAACCTCCATTTTCTACGAGACGAGAGCTCCATACGAAGAAGAATCGCCGCTTTCGACTGCAGCTCTCGAGCGTCCTCGGCACACTCCCCCCCCCTTTCCCCCCCCAACCCCTTCCCCGGCCGACCCCTGTCGCCAGCCAGGTACATACAGGATCGTGCTGGTGTTCTCC
>JALHCC010000672.1:0-14291 GCA_024340765.1 Tolypocladium cylindrosporum
TGGATTGATTACGTAACAACTGGCCTCGTGGATTGACGTCGACGTGGATTGAAGTCAATATATTGATCAATACCGTGGAAGTCGTGGATTGATTCCCTACCCTGGGTGGACTCATCGCCGGGGGTATAGGCCATGAAAAGCCAGCGTCGCTGGGCATGACACTCCCATCTAGGGTTGTTATTGGGGGGAATAGAGACACCCCAGGTCCTATAGAGGTTGTTCTCGTCGAAACTTTCGGGTGCGAGGGTTTTGAGGCAGAGCTTAACGTCTCTGTGCCTTTAGACCAGCTGAAACCCGGCGTGGTCATTCTTGGAGTAGCTTCGACGCGGGACTCAGCTAATGACGTGAATTCACTAATTGAGCTCTGCCATGTGTGTTCTGGAGCCAGCGTAGTGAATACACTGCTCGATGACGAGCTGGTAGCAGCACTAGTGGCAGCTAGAGGACTCAAAGTGGAGTCCCCAAGCGCAGACGTCAACGGAGGCCTATTGCTTGTAAAGGTGTCTTCCACCGTCGAGGATGGTAACTCCAGGCTCGGGCTTCTCGATACCGCAGACTCCGCGATGGTTGAGTTGACAAAGCGGCGTCCGATGTAAGGGTTATGATAGAGCCGAGGCGGCTCAAGGTTAAATTGGGCAGAAACAGAAACCATGGATGCCAAAGCTATGGCCCAACTCATCAACGATGTCCCCTTCATGTCAGCGATGAATAGCTTCTTCGCAGAACACGCCTTCCGATCGAGGTTTCCTATTCGTAACGAATCTCAGTGGCTCTGCAATGTAACTCGTTATAGTGATGTCAGGCGAAGAAGGAATTTGCGAGAGATGATGCAACAGGGTTTTCACAAATCGGTGGTGGATTGTGGCTTCAGCTGGCTTCACTAATCCTGGAATTAGAGGAGCCATTGTTGGCGCATCGCCGGTCCTCTCGATGTCCATCGGCGGCCACATTTAAACAGCAAGAAAAAACAGGAATTGGCTTGTTCTACGATACTGTCGTGCAGATATCTCAAGTTGCGCCGTCAAAGGGTCCGCCCCTGCAATGTCGTAATAGGCCCTCAAGCATCGCTTGAGTCGATGCTAGAAAAATGGACACATCTACTGGGGGCCACGGACATGGAACATACGCCGAGCTCATATATATAGCTCTTGCGAGCCAGTCAGACCACGTGATGACTCTGAAGCAGCTTTACCAGTGGTTTCGTGACAACACAACAAAGGCCAAGAGCAAAAATGTCAGATGGCAGAACTCTATTCGATATTACTTGAGCGTGAATCCTGTAGGTGCTTGATTCACCTCGCTCGTCTTGCCAAGACGGACACGACAAGCGCTAACTATGCAATCTAGGCATTTAGAAGACATTGTGGAAGGGCCGGGAAGATGGAATGGGCATTGAACTATTCGGCCACAACTTCGAGTGCGGGTCTGAAGCACTTCCGCAAGGAAACTGCAAAGACCAGGTCAATGCGAAACAAGCCAGCCTCATGGTGTCCAAAGAGTCCAGAACCGCAGCACGTTATATCCCTTGGAGACTTGTCTGCCCCAAAGCATAAGTCAGAGGGTTTCGCTCACCAAAAGTTTGCCTTGGGCCCGTCAGCGACTCTTTCGTTGATTCGGTTGGAAATTATGACTCAATCTCGCTACGGTTGGACTTTAGCGGCTGAAAAGGCGGCATCTGAGCAGTCTTCGTGGTCTTGGTATACCGCAGGCCTTTAGATCATACGGATCTGCAGCCTTTCGCCCACTGCCATCGGTCTAGCCGCGCAGACAGGATGCAGTGCGGACAGTGAACATGCTCAGAGGTGTGAAGTGGTGCGAGGTCATGCAAGCGTGGAAACGCGTTTCTAGGACAATGGGATTTGTTCGTTTAGTGTGGCTGGCCTGGGTCCTGCACGAACGCGATTGGAGTGGGGGAGGCTTTCTTCTACCAATGTGCTTCACTAACATCGCCGGTACTTACTCTTCGTGATGGTTGGGGATTCCCAAGGGATAAACCGTAGGTATATCTTGGCAGAAAGGTCAGGGCATCGTGTCACGTGGGTGATGGATTAGAGATCATAGCCAAGTAATCAGTAAATAATAGTGTTGAAAGCTTGCTAGTATCTATGCTATGGGGAGGAAATTGGGGGCTCCTATATACTAGTCGTGTCTGCCATAATCACCCGTGGTCGATAGTGATCACCTGGTGTAACGGGCTGAGCCCGTGTGGGTCTCGGCAGTCGCTCTCTCAGGAGCCCGCGCCCCTTTCCCGAGCTTTTCTCTTTTCTTTCCTTCTTCTCCAGCTTTAGGATACTCGTTGCAGTCGCTCAGCTAGTTGTCAACACACTCAGTTGAGACCGTTACATACACCTGGAGTGCTCGTCCCCCTGCGTCATCTTGATTTTGCCCTTGCTTGTCTCGTAGCCTGGCCCATATGCTTTGCCTTTACGCTGCTAAGTGGAGCATATATTAAAATCGAATCGGGGAAGGCATGAAAACACTCCTTCTTTCTAAAATCCGGCTTCCACTTCCCTACCCATCTTTTTCTCGTCGCAATAGCAAATACATGCCGAAGATGCCATACAAAATTCTGTTGTATCATCCACAAATGTAGGCCAATACTTATTTTCGTGTAGTCTTGACGGGCATAAGTTTTTGCCGACTAGTCCTGCTGCTTTAACTCTTTATCACGCGATACTGACACCGATTCGGGAGCAAACGTTCCCGCCACCTCCACCTCCACCTCACAGCGAATGACCCTGCCTTAAGTCAAGAGTACGCGTTTTCCAGCGGAGCCTATATTGTCCCGATTGAAGCCATATATTCGGCCTTGCCTACTGCAATACCGTGTAGTGCTTAACTTAAATACATGGACGTGCTCAACTCCGCATATCGCAGTAGCGTAACTCCTTTGTATACCTCTTCAATATGTCTGAAGAATTTTGGCATGACGCGCCAGAAACAAAGAGGACACTACAGGCAAGCCCAACGATCTCCTAGCCACCCCAGCAGCACGGTCTGGGGCCACTCATCTTCTATTACTGTTAGTCAAGATTCGTATCGCCAGACTGGCTGAGCTGCGAAATTAACGCCGACGTGGTACTAAGAGTGCGATTTCATCGGATTCACATCTCGCACACGACACGGCAATGGCAATGTTTAAAAGTGCTCCAGACGACGCTGCGGCATTGTATACTGAATATTTAGGCGCAAGAGAGAACATGATGCTATCGGGGGGAATAGGATGGAACTATGCAAGCGTCTATAAGCGAAACTGGACAAGGGGAGCAGCTTTTACGCAGTGGTAATTTTGTCGCGGTAGCGAAAAGGACTTTAGACACAAACTTTATAGAGATACAGCATTGCTTTAGTTATCAGTCGTCATTATATGGGCTATCACAACCTCCCTCTGTAGAAATGTTTTCATAGTTTGCACGTACTTCACCTCGCTCTTACAACCTCAAGTCGGGTGTCTCACATCCTTACAATGTACCTATGGTTGTTCGCTTCGCCGACAATACGCATCCACTGGCGTAGAAGGTTAGTCTGAGGGGCACGATTGTGGTCCGACGCGTCGCGAAACCACTGCGACTACCCTGACCACAACCCGACCCTCAGCACCCACGCACCACACGCGCAGCAGCATGAAGGTGGTCACCGGAGGCCTGTACTTGGAGCCGAATTTGGAGCACCTTCTTAGCTGCACACCATCTCAAACCCTTGCTTGTGCACCCTGGCACCATGTAGTGGGGCTAGCCACACCTTTGATGTCCTTGCCGCAGTCCCCCGTTGGTTTCGTGCACCATCCGAATGCACGGGGCATAGGACAGTCCAGACCGAAATTTAGGGTTTGAACCATGCCCAATTTTGGATGGTGTGGCGAGCACCGTTGTGGTGATCAATACTGTCAACTGCCTTTGGTCGCAGATAGAAGAGATTGCACATAGTAGCATGCGGCAGGCGAAGCTGTTGGTTCCCAGACATCGAAGCCGAAATCACCACTATCTCTGTTTACGTATATGTCGCTCAGCGCTTTCAACAGTGGACCTTGCCCCACAAACGAGGATTTCAGAAGCAGCTGCAGTCGCATTAGTTCTACGCATAAGCGGCAAGGAACGTATAGGTTCCTCGCAAGGCTCAATTTGAGGCGGCAAGCCGAGCGATATAGCCGTTAGGCATGGTTACTTAAATATGCTTCAGTATTGGTAAACTGAGATCTTACCACGGAAACGGCTATAATGCATGTGGCGGAGGGGCTTCATGAGCGCACGCATCGACCACACAGATGTTCCGACTTCTCTCACTCTGAGGCCATTCGATACGGTGAGCTTCGGAGACATCCGCGTCCCCCAGTTCGACAACACCACTGCCCAGATTACCATTACGCTCGCTTTCGCAATGGTGGTCGTTCCAGAATCTATTGACGAGATTAATGCGCCTGCGATGTACGCGGGCGGAAAGGATGACGTCCAATACGTCGCATTCGTTGCGTGTAAATGGCTCGGTGGGAAAATCGATGGAGCCGCAATCTAAAACTCGAGACGTCGCCTCGTGTTCGATCAAGAGCTCCGCTGCCGGGGGTCGCTTCTTGCTAGGGGGCCCAAGAGGTTGGAGGAGCTCCGCAAGAATTAATGAGTGGAAGGATCGTAAAGGCAGGTCGCTACTAGCGTGATGCTATGCGAACATGAGCCCGAATTGGCTCCTAGCGTGCAATGATCCTTGAAAACTAATCGTGCACTTAAATTATCCGATATGTACTTTACCGTAAGTCGTTGAAAAAAGCGTAGAGTGCTTCTTGGTATAGTAGACGGTTGCCGAAGTACGGACGGACGCGACTTCTTCCCAATTGTGTTGATGACTTGTAAATATCACTAGCCTCACAATCTCACCCTATTAAGCTATTCGCTCTCGGCATATGTTATCAGTATGACATTATTTGGCAAAGAACATAAGGACCATACGGATTGGGAGTTGCCGTTCGCACGCGTGTTTAAAGATACTGAGTGGCTGGACTCGGCTGCTAAAAATGGGCTAGCACCTTTTCTTATCCGTGCCGCTTGCTCTTTAGACAAGAGATAGAGAATGACCTCGAGGGTGGTGAGGGCTGGTGATTGCCCTATTTATTGGTCGGCGGAGATGCGTTCTGGCAAGATCGAGGAAGTATGTACTAGATCCAGATCACGACAATGCCTTTCTTAGCTCAATTCACCCCGACTACGATGCCACAAATAAGTCTTCAATCTATATTAAGAGTCAATGTACGACAATATATACTGGCTTACAGTATGTACACACACGTGGGAGAAATCTACACTGTCATCGGCAGAAAGCAGCTGTCCCCAGAAAAATTCCACACGCCACTACGCGGACGCTGAACATGGACACCATTATACCTATTCTTAGCAAGCTGGCTTGAAAGCCATTCTCCAAGTGTCCAGCGTCCCATCTACAGCGGCTGAGCTCTTCTATTAAGCCGATAATGGCCCCGGATTGGGCCTTGGATACAGTGCCGCAATAGACGCTACAGGTGCAGAACGATAACATTGCCTGACTGTAGTGCCTCCATTATCGGTAGTATCTCATTTCCTTATTGGTGGAATAATAGGAGCAGAATGCGTCGACAATCAAGTAGATAATCGCGTATATATACTGTATGTATATGAATACACAATAACTTATGTTCTCTGTACTATACAATACCGCCAACTTTTCTCAAAGAGATGCTACCGATAGAGCTTTGTCAGCAGATTGCCCTGGCTTCCTCGCGTCCTCGCGAAGTGGCTCAATCAATTGGGGTGCCCCTTCCAAATTACATACAGCGTAGATATATTATATGGGACGCCTTTTTTAAAAGCGACGATTGGTTAAACAAAGCCGTTGAGTCTGGAGATCTGCCCCTTCTCGTCGGCTCCGATTTGCGTCGGCTTTCTGAGTATGGCCCATCGATCGCAGAACCCACCTACCTTGCCCTTTATTGTTCTTCTTTCGGACACTGGGACTTACTGCAAGATTGCTTGTGGGACAACGTACGACATACCCATGGGCGCTTTTACGAATATCAAGATATTGTGTTTCGCGACCATAATATCACACTAAGTATTAGACGTATGAAGAATATTGAGGAACCTTTTTCGCTGTATGTTAGCGTTATGAGGCCCGAATTATTAAGCGAGTCTACCCCCAATGGCTGCCGCTCATCTTATCAGTTTTGGGGAAAGGAGCTTGTGAGCACGGATAACGTGTTTGGACTAGGCGGAAAAGCGCATCATAAGGACTCTGTCTCTAGGATTTTCTCTGTTGAAGTAGTCTATCCTAACGGGAACAAAAAAGTCCTCGATTTCGGTCGGGCCCTATTTTCGATGCTTATTCAACCGCGACAAGAAGGAGGTTGGGAATACGGTAGAAACTATCAATATTACCTTCAAGCAAAATTAGCGCATTTAATGGAAAGGCCGAGACGAGATAACTGCGATGCTTGCCAGCTAAAGGGGGTACCAATAGCTCCGGATACATTTCTTTAATATATAAAGCACGATATATAGCTACGATATAATTGGGCTATAAGAATTCACGGAAGTATAGGTCGTGATTATAAGTAGCGTGGTTAATATATTAGGCTTTAACTAGGACTTGTAAATTCATGGACGACAACGCAGGCTATCTCCTTTGTTCAAACTGCCTGTCGAGCTACGTTCTTGCATTGAAGAAGGATATTGAAGATGATCGCTAGATTCTTCTCTCGTTCGCTCGCAGCTCTTGTTTCTCCCTTGTGCAGGCTTTATATCAGTAGCCGTATCCCCCCCACAAGCGCATCTTTTATTCTAGCAGTAGATTCCGCCAAGATTCAATGTGTTGCATTGAACTGGTACAGTACATACCGTACTATGCCACAAATTACTGCTGAAAGTTCAATTTATATATCGAACTCGACATACGTCGTCCGTACCGTAACTCTTTTCACTTCGGTGGTCACAATCCCCGGTGTCGAAAAATATGAGGCAAGAGTTTGTCCGGAACCATCAGCCCATTCCTCTCCTACGCGCGACCCCGGCCCGCAAAGTTAATACAGAGTGACATCTGCATGCGTATTCCCAGCATCAGCCGGCCAAAAGCGGCAGTGCCAACCAAGACCAGCCAGATGTTAGTTGAAGACGTAGAAATGAAGCCGAACACTGCCTTCGGCGAGTCCTTCGCTGAAGACCATCGTATCTTAGAGCCTGTATCAAGCCATCAGCGCTTCGTCTTCAGACTGAAACACGGCAGCCGCAAGCACTCGCAACCACCAATGTCGCAGCTTGCTCTTCCTTACCTACCGCCGCTGTAATATACCCCGCATCCGGCACCATAATTTTAGGAAGCCTGAGCTAGGCGCGCCACCTTCACATCATTCCGGCCGATAGTCCTTGCCGTCGATATCTTTTCGCTGCGCATCGCATAGTCACAGTATCCGACGGCCTCTCCAGTGCGCACGAGTATGGGAGCCTTCCCATCGCCGCCGACAGGTAGAGCAGTCATCTTGGTTGCTGTTCTGAAGTTCACAGGTACCGAACGGTGAAGACGCCGGACTGGCGCACCATATGTTAGTGACAGTGGTCATTCAGGCAACCCAAGGAGAATCGCACGGTTTGACAAACCCTCCTTCACTACAAGATTTAGATAGCTCAATCGTTGTAGCCCTTCTGGGGTAGGGGGGCCGGTGTCGGTTCCAAGGCCGCATCCTGCGTCCACTTCTAGTCGTAGACGGCTGAGAACTCGTTGATGAGTAGACAGACGGTGTCTATAGCACGATATTAGCGCCTAGCGTAAAACAAAGATGTTGCATCGTACAATTCCCAACTCAAACAACAACCAGTCGTATCGCGTCCGAGTAGCACATTCAAGCACTGGTCTCTTAGAATTTGTGGATCGTGCGTCTGTTGGATCAGAGTGTCAATATGGACAACCTGCTTCTCGTCTGACTTGTTCTTTTTGCCCTCGGATATTGATTTCGCCAGACTTTTTTGGACAGCCGTATCGATGAAGAGATCGCATGTCTGGAAAGCATCGCAGAACGTCTTATCATTTAGAAGCCAGTAGGAGTTGCCTAGCCGGTGGGCTAGACAGTGCTCTGAAATAGAGAATGCCTTTGCGAAGGCTGACTCTCGGCCGGTTACCTTCCTAAAGTCCAGTCCCGAAAAGCCATCGCCGAACAAGAGGGACAGAGTGGTGTCGATGGTGACCATCAAAAAGATTTGAAGATCGACGTTACCGTCCGGTAGAATAGGTTTAATTAGTTTCTGGACAGAGATCCGAATTTTCTGGAACCGCTGGTGTCTATTTGCCGAAAGTTGAAAGCCGAGGAGCTGACGAGAATGCTTCCAAAGAGCACCATCCTGGGTAAAGATGCCACTACCGAGCAAAGGATGGAAGGTTGGTTGACGAAGACCCAGGTTGAAACCTCGTGTGTAAGGTGTCAGTTATTCAACGTGTAGAAAGTGGAGCGTGGCCACGATGTATTTACCTGTGAAATTGGTTGAGTGCACGCCTTTGATGCTTTCTGGATCTGTACTGTCGATGCCTCGCCTACCCAGCAAGTTTTGATCAAACATAGTTCCAGATTCCTCGACGACGTCAACGAAGAACTGCAGCGTGTGCTGTTCTCTTGAGTGTCGCAAGTCCTTGAATAGCATGTAAAGTCCCAGATACAAACGAGCATTCCACGCTTTCACAGGCTGACAGCCATGCCTGAGGACAAAGCGGCGCCCGCACTAAGACTCAGTCGCTGTCAATGTCTATAGAGTTATAAATCTCACAGAGTACTTGCCTTGCGTCGCTGATGGGAACACCACGCAAACACTATTAGGAGCGAAGGTGCCGCAACTGTAATCAAGAACTCGTAGACAATTCGTCGAGTCACCACGTTCCTGACAAATATCTCCGTCCCCAGAGATTCCATGTTGAGCTGAGTCAAGCAACCAGGGTTCTGTCTGGACGACACCGTCTTGTTCGCTGTCGAGCAAAAGAAATGAAGAAGTCGTTTAGCTGGTAAATGATCGCCCAAAGTTGTCTGCCCATCGCGTAACTTTATCGCAGTGCTCAATTCAGACCAGGCGGCAGGTATGTACTAAATAACTGCAGACAATTTTCCTTCCACCCGGGGCGAGCCAGTTTTGGCCGACAGGAAACGTGCGTAACAGCCATCGCGTCTAGTAATCATTACCGCGCTATTCTTGGATTAAGCTAATTGTGGCTCCAATTCGAGTTTGTATAAGTTTGCTATAAGAACTGTCCGGACGTAGAGCCGGATTTTGCTCTACTTTGTTTAAAAAGTCCCGCTGACGGGCTCGTGGCGGAGTAGGCATTGTAGAAAGGGTTTGAAGTGGTCGGGTCCAAAAGCATTGACAAGATAGTAGTCATATTGTGTACTATCTGATATTTAATACAAAGAACCCTAGTATGTCTTGTATGGTCGGCAGCATCACTCTCAACGGAACTATCAGTATTCGAGCAGCCATACCGAGCAAGCTATAGGATAACAGCCGCCAAATCCATGTGGTGCCAGCAACTGACAGAAAGCAAATGCAAATGACAATATAAACGGTTGGAATAGTGGTTGTTGGTTTGGTTATGTATTGCCCTAGTCCTCTAGCACACGTGCCTACAGCGTTCCTACGCGGAAGCAGTGATTGCATCGATGGGTATGCTGTATAGCCCAGCATAAGCCATTGGGCGACCCGAGCTAATGCAGCAAGGTACCCCAATTTAGAGATTTCTGGCTCAAACATCATCTCATCATAGCGTGATATCAGCGGCTCGTAGTTGGTCTCCCTTTGTCCGATACGTTGCTCGGAGCGTCTTTTACTTGTCGCCATTTTCTTGTTGCTACAAGGTCCTTGCTACGCAGTATGGAAACAGATCAGGCAGATTTAAATACTTGGCTGCAGAGCCATTAATGGCGCTGGCCACTTCGGGCTTCGATGCTCTAAGTCCTGTCAGATCCAGGTGGCTATGTACATATGAGCGCGAATGTCCTTGTAATGCTCTACCTGGCAAGCTATGGAAGAGAAACAAAAGCGAAAAAAGAATCATCAAGCGAGGAAAAGGGTCTGGATTGATTGTCGTGCAGCCCTAGCTTCCCATATTAGTAAGTCGTTTCATCGAATGACGAGCCGCAGGCTTACAGTACTCAGAACTCAGGACGGGGTATATTATCAAGCCTGATAAGGTGAGACTGACCCCAACTGGAAAGGATCCGTATGTCTGGAACTTTCTACCAGAGGCTGCGCATCTGTTCTCCAGAAACCTGAGCAAACACGGTATGGCTGCTTGTCAACAACTCATGACTGGGATTGGCCGCAGTTTCGAAGCAGTCTCCAAGTGTGATCGGCAACAACCCAGGCTTGTCCCAAAGAGTCCAAAGTCTTCAGGGTTCTCCCCCAATGCCCACGAAACGCTGATTCATGTCCCCACGGCGGACCACCGGATGAACTGTGACACCGGGATTCGGACTGAAGGTCTCCTATATGACGAAACTGGACATACAAGACTCGAGAACGAAGTTTCGTCATTGAGAGACGAGCTTTCTGTTACCAACGGGAAGGCCGAATGTCTTGAGAAGCAACTTAGCCACGCTCTGGCGACAGTTAGCTCTCATGAGGCGTCCGACTTCAGATCTCAGCTTACGCTAGGGCACATAGCTGAACTAATAGCCGAACTTCGTCAGAGCAATAGTGATAATTATTACTGCTAAATGGACACCGTTAATCCATGTTTCAAGTCAAATTAACTCGCCGCGCTGGAAGATAGCGTAGTTGATTCCGACTCTATATTCCGAAGTTATTTTATTCTGGCTGAATTTCATCACGATACTGTGCACATATTCATGTTTCAACAGGAAAGTGCAGTACTGTGGAGACCAAACTCAGTGTCACCCTTCTTGGTCTTAATTATTTCTGAGACGTAACGTGTACACTATTTGACTTGCCCAGTCGGACCTTTGTTCTAAGCTACCTTGAGATTATAATCCATGCAGCCCGCCCTGACAATGCCACCCTTGCCAGCATTCTTCTCCCAACACTGTGCCCCAGCTTCCCACATGATGCGTTGGCATTCATTTACGAGCTCGTCTCGCCGCGTATTATCTTCTGGGTAGATCCCACCGGGTATAGGAGGCTTTATACCTGAGCACTTCCCATTATTGGTGATGTTGAAGGTATACTCAATGTTTTCGTGTTCGTCACGGATACACTGGACATACTCCTCGCCCGGTATCATATATATACCTAGGGTTCCATCGCAGAAATATGAGGCATAGTTCAACAGTAGAGTATCATCTGCTTTCTTCTCGGTCTTCTCGTGACAATCTTGTAACTGAACCTCTACCGTCGCCGAAGGATATGTTGTGGCCCTCGACCTTGTCGCTGAGGACGATGGAAGAATGACACAAGTGCTCGCAGTGGACGAAGGTCCGCAGAGGGTCGCAAGACCGGGAACTATCGGAGCTATGAAGAGAAAGTGCCAAGGCAAATTCATTCTGGCTGTTCGGAACTATTGAACGTTTATTTCAGATATAATACATAGCACTTCAACGGGGCATCCCTGCAGTATATAATGCAGTAGGAGCCACAGTATGTATCGACATTTGAGTATTATTATTACTGTAACATCCACTTTCGACCGCCCTTGACCGGTGCGGACGAGTTCCTTTGAAAGTACTGTTGCCGTACCGGGAAGTGGCGCCTCTCGAGGCACCCGCGCCACACCATTACTACCACCCGCAACCCCCTTTCCCAGTCGTCCTACCTGCACGCCGCGTCCCACCTCCTCTCCTCCCTCGGCCAGACCATCCACATGATCCCAAAAGGTACCAACTCGAAATCGACACTCTGGGTGTTGGGTGTCCTCCCGAGGGGGTTCGCGCCACTACACTGATGGCGCAGACTTTCTGCTGCCACACTGACATAGCTGCGGGGTTGGCATTTTAAACGAACAGAGCTTTAGGGTTGGAACCTCCTCTACATAATACCAAACTATTCGTATACTGTAGCTCTACAGATGTGTCCATACAGAATGACTGTCTTCCATGTATTCACTGGTATGCAGTTGACCTGACATCAGCGTCAGATTGGAAAACGGGTGAGAGCATTTGTGAGCGTCGACCTACTTCTGCATTCCTCTAGCTCGGCCTCGAGACTCTTGATAGCTCCCTTCAACTCACGAATCTCTTTGACAACGACTTGCTTTAGATCTTGAATGGCACTAAAGAGTTCTTGAAATGTCCCCGGACCAGAAGCGGAATCCTCGCTTTGGACCTCACCAGAGGGAACGTCGGATACGCCTGCCATGCTCAGGTCTAATCAGTATCTTCTTCGAACACCATTTGTTCAACTCTCTCGGAAAACCCAGCCCGATCCTTCAAGCAGGAATACGGAGCCCCAAGCGAAGTCCCTTACCATTCCAACCATTATTCTCTGGCCGTGCGGTAGCTCTTGCGACCGTAGGGAAGGTCTGCGACGTCGGAGTGTTCCCCCCGAGCACCTGGAAGGGAAACCTATCGACCTGTCGAACGCTTGGCCGTAGCTGAATCATGTGTCTCTTCTGATGATTCTGTTCCATGCTGATGGATGGCCTGCAAGACTTCGAGATTTTTGAAGAGGCGCAGTTTCGGCGCGATTAGTGAGCCTACTCTTGCGGCTTTCAAAATGGGAGATCTCACAGGTACCTCCAATATGAGCTTCCTATCTCTGCTGTTTGAGGGTTGAGGTGCTGTTATGTATGTATGACGCTTGACATACCGTAGTAAACAGACATATCGAAAGGTGCGCTCGTTGTAGAAGCATGGTGAGGAGTAGAGCAGAAATGGGCTCTTGCTTGGTCGAAGTCTTGTTGTGGCTTACAGAAGTCGTTTTGCCTAGTCCCGTAAAGTGCCTGATTGAGACTTTTCGGCTGTGTGTGCACTGACTGTGCTGTGCTTATTATAAATACAGTAGTGCTCATTCAATCTTTCTAGCTCTGGGGCGCAATCAACCTGCGTCGGGCGTCGTTCCTACCGTAGCTTTAAATAGAGCTATTGCCCCTTTGCTTGAAACCCTAAGAAGATGAACTCCAACCGGATCATACGGATTCTCACAATAATATGCGCTAGTGTGGGTTCCAGCGCCTATCTAACGCAAACGGATGTTACACCGGTATCTGAAAAGGGCGCAGTAGTCTCGCAACTGTCTGATCCTTCATACGAAGCAGGATGTTTCGATATATGCTCCGCCCCACAGAAACAAATCGACGCTGCGAGTGGGGATAAGTCTATACTATGCGCATGCTATTCTTCATACTTTAATAAGGTGGATGATTGCTTTGCATGCATGAACAATAGGAATGGCTGGGGGTTATACTTTACTATGTCACGGGACAATGAGTATCCTTCCTGGGTTAACCTACCCTGGGCCGTGGCTCTGGCCTATTGCAACCCTCGTCCCATATGTGGAAATACTCTAGCTTCAACCAATGCCTGCAAAGTACCCACATCGACATCCTCGAGTCCGCCTGGGGCCACTCAATACACGGAAGGAGGGAGTATGCCTTAGATATAGAACCAGTCACCAATTAGAATGTCATTTACTCTATATTTCCAACGTTCAGTTACTTATGTCGCGTAGAAGATATAAGCCACTATTGCATCTGCAGAAAGGATAGTGGATCCAAACTTTTGCTTAGTAGCTTAGTGGTATTTTGCCAGACAACTGAAGTACTAACTACATTCCTTAGAGCATTAAACATGAAGGCACTCACAATTTATCATGGAAAGAAGCGGGCGTCCTGGCCCAGCTCAGGACGGGCATGGCGCGGCTAAACGAACGACTACCTTTATAACATAAAAGCATCAGAGATTCAGCAGTGCGCATGCGGGCAAGCGAGAGAAACGGTCGACCACTTCCTATTCCGGTGCAGGAATTAGACGGCACACCAAGCCGAGATGCTACAGTGCACCGAGACACAGAGAGGAAACGTATCGTTCTACCTGGGTAGAAAAGCACCATCCGACGATGCGAAATGGACGCCCAACATGAATGCAGTCAACGCAACAATACGATTTGCGATATGTAGCGACAGGTCGACTCGGCAACACACAACGTTGAAGGCTAACCCACCCCACTTCAAACACCTCGTGCCTTGGATAGCAGGCGCCGCTTCAGTCCCCGTAGATAGGACTCTGAACACTTGGAGAACAGTGTCACGAAATGACCCTGGCTGTAGCCAACATCGGTCATGGATGCTGTGTGGGTGGTCACGTGATAGCGCGTTACACTGTGGGCCACTTCAGGGGCTGGCGCGTT
>JALHCC010000673.1:0-24554 GCA_024340765.1 Tolypocladium cylindrosporum
CCGAACTCTGCCCAACTCCCCCCCCCCCAGACCACCGGCCTCCGTGATCCCTCCCCCAACCTCCACCGGCGCTGTGATCCCCCCGTCCTACAGCCCAGCGGCGCGACACACCCCCGTCGCCATCTCGACGTACCGCCGGTACGCCTCGGGCCGCTCCGACCGCTGCACTGCCTGGCACAGCGCCGCGGCGTCCATGGCCTGCCAGCCGCCCACGGCCGTCATGCCGCGGAAGAACAGGTCCGTCGAGCACGCCGCGCGCATGCCGCACGCGATGTCCGTGTACCACGTCGCGCGCTGCTGGAAGAGGCCCACGCTGTCGTAGTCCGCGCCCAGCCCGTCGTGCCGGTGCGCGAGCGACGCGGGGACGGCGTGGTTGGCGAGGATGCGCAGGCTCGACTGCGTGTGTGCGTGTCTGGGGTCAGCCGATGCCCTGCGTGGTAGGGGTAGCAGGAGTGCGCACCTCGGTGAGCGCCGCGGTGATGGCCACGACACAGCCATGCCAGCCGAACTGCTGCCTGGCGTTCTCCGCGATGATGGCGCGCGCGTTGGCCGTCTGCACCCCGTCCAGCCCGGGGAAATTGCCGCGCTTGACGGCCTCGAGGCCGTCCGCGGGGGCGGCTGCGCAGAGCGCGCCGAGGAAGACGATGAGGGCGAGGAGGCCGAAAGTCTTCATCTTGCAGCGTCTCGTCTTGTGCAGCGTCTCGTCTTGTGCAGCGTCTCGTCTTGTAATCGAGGGAGAAAGTCTTGCAACCGAGGGAGAAAGCTTTGTACTCGAGGGAGAAAGTTGCCGGTTGCTGTCTGGTTGAGAAACCAAGAGCCTTGACCGCGTCAACAGACGGCTTAAATACCCCTTTCGCAAGTTTGGACGGAGCTGCTTTGTTTACTCGTCCACAGTGTTTACTCGGCCCATGATTCATCACTCAACTCAATGTGGACGCCAGTCGACCCACAACGACGAGTAGAGCCATTAGACATCAACTTTCACCGAGATCGCGGCTTGTTAGCCATGGCGCGACTTGACCATACGCATCCAGACGTCGTAAAATCGCACCAATGGAAAAGGAACCGCACCAATGTAAAGAAACCGACCAATGTCAATCTGTCTCGTCACCCCGTGGTACACCACAAACATCCTAGCAGCCTCGCCCCTCAGAAAAACTTGCTCTTCAGCCCTCCCATCACGATGTTGCGCTTCTGCCGGCTCATAAACTTGTTCGCGTCGTCCGCCCATCCCTGGCTCTGCTGCTGCAGGTTGTCCATGCCGTCGCCCATGATGTTGAGCTTCTCGGTGCGCTCGTTGAGCTGCCGCGTCAGGTACGCGCCCCAGGTCTCCTGGCCGCCGGCTGGGGGCCCCGAGGCCGTCGCCCCCGCGACCCCGGCGCTCCTAGCGGCGCGCTGCTCCGCCGCGGCGGCCTCCAGCATGCGCTTGCTGGGCGGCCGGTCCGGTCCGCCGACGAGGAGGTCCAGGTCCAGGGGCGACACGTACTGCGTGCCCGAGATCCACTGCATGTTGGAGATGGTCGGCCGTGGGGGGCACTCGAGCTTGGGGTTGATGAGGATGTCCGGCGATGGCTGCAGGGGCTTCCCCGTGCCCCAGACGTGGATGACGGCCAGCTCGCTCGGGCCGGTCCAGGCGAATATGTCGCCCGTCTGCGTCACCACCGCCGAGGTGCTTCGGCTGGCGTCCACCATCGGTAGGCTCGCCTTGCCAATCTCCTTCAGGGCTGGAATCGAGAACGCCCGCGCCGTCCGGTCCCCGAAGAGGGCGACGATGGCGAAGCCCATGAGCTCGAGCTCCGCAACGCTCGCGGCATCGCAAAGAATGTCGTCAAACTCCTTGGACGCCCCCTTTGAGCTCGCCGGCCTAAACACCCGAATCTCGCTTTGCGTGACTGCGACGCGTTAGCCATCAACATGCGGCAGCTGCAGGGTCGAGCACTCACCTGCAACGAGAGCACCGTTCACCTGGCGTCCCTCGCGCAGCCCGGCAACGATCGGACCCGTCGCCAGGGCTGGCTTTCCCGTGTCTGCCTCGATGGGCGACAGCGAGATGATCTTGCCGTCAAACGAGACCACGCCGGCGACCTGCACCGTGTAGCTCCCGTCGGCCGTCGGGAGAAGCTTGAACGTAATCACCTTGCCCAGGTTCGTCCCTACGAAGCAGCAGATGCTCGAGTACTTGTCCTCGTCCAGCGTCATGACGCCAAACTCCATCACTACGGGCCACTCCTTTTGCGGCGGTGCTGAGCCCGACCGGCCATGGCCCTTGAGGAACGTGGTGCGCTTCTCTTGCTTTGCAAATTCCGTCATGGGCGCCTGGTAGATGATGTGCGGGCCGCGGAGGTCCAAGATGGTCAGGAAGCCCAGCTCCGACCCTATCGCCACGAAGCCCACGTTGGAGACCTGGACGGCCGTGATGGGCCCCATCAGCATCTCGTAGAGCACAAACGGCTGCAGGCCCTCCTTGAGAGTCGGTTCCGCCCGCGAGCTGATGTCGGTCAGCCCCTTCGGGTTTGGCTCCAGCTGCTGCGGTTGGTCTCGTCCGTAGAACCGGTTGACGCCCCAGCGGAACACGACGGCCTCGCCGGTGCGCGTGCCAGCGACAAACTCCCCCGTGCTGGTTGCCATGCTCATGGCGGTGATCTCGACGTCCTCGTACCGGTCGAGCGCG
This sequence comes from Tolypocladium cylindrosporum, assembly GCA_024340765.1. Taxonomy (NCBI): domain Eukaryota; kingdom Fungi; phylum Ascomycota; class Sordariomycetes; order Hypocreales; family Ophiocordycipitaceae; genus Tolypocladium; species Tolypocladium cylindrosporum. Next base: position 2,672 of record JALHCC010000673.1, read on the forward strand.
CGCGCCATGTCGACCTGCAGAACCATCCCGTTCTCGATGTCGTCGGCGTGGCCCGAGTCCCAGATGCGAATGGTGCTGTCGGCATGGGCGGCTTGGATGATTGTCCTCTCCTCGAACCTCTTCCGCGGCCTTGCCGCCTCCGCGCCGCCCTTGAGGATCGGCGCGCCCTGGTCCCGCTTCTCCATCATGCTCAGCCACCTAGGCCGCTCAAGGCTCGAAACGCTGACTCTGGTGATGAATGGGTGCACAAAGAAGGTCGACGGGTGCAGCTGGTTCGTGGGGCTGATGGCGTAGCCGGAGGGAAAGCTCATGGTGATCAGCTCGCCCGAGGACAAGAGGCTGATGACGGCGATGGGATCCTGCGCGCCGCCAAAGTGAGGCGAGGATCGAGGAACGAGCAGGAAGTCTAGCGCCTGCGCCCCGGGAGGCAGCGGAAGCGAGACCTGTCGCTTGCCGTGGAAGTAGTCGGCCAGCACCTGCCACGAGGACGTAGCATACATGGGCGTCAGCCCCAGTTCGATAAACGTCATGCTCTTGGGCGACGCGTCGGGGCTCTGCCCGCCGGAGACCAACAAGCCCGAGTCGTCGCAGTTATCTTTGCAGCACCAGGCAATCTTGGTGAAGGGCTCGGTAATCGTCGGGTGCGCAGCATTGGGCGCGGGTCGCTCGATTCCCGTGTTGGCCAGCGTTCTTGCCGTGATGATCTTTGCTTCCTTGGGATCCCACAGGACCAAGCTCCCATCGTCGTGGGCGGTGACGACAAAGGTTCCCGAAGGATGCCAGACGGCGTGCGTCAGCCGCGGCCGTCGCGTGGTGTCCACGGACACGCTGTTGCCTCCGGGAGCCCCCGGGGGCAGGATGTATTCGAGGAACTGGACGGCACAATTCTGCTTGAACGAGTAGATTACGGCGCCGTGAGTGTAGCCGATGAGCATCTTGCCGACGTCGCGCGGGTGCATCGAGATGCAGACGAGGCTCGCGGCGCGGGCGTTCGGATCCCTCTCCCGCCAGTAGTTGGGCAGCCGGAACGCACGAGCCAGGCTCTTCCGGTCGAGGTCGAAGGCCATGACGTCGCCGTTCTGCAGGCCGACAAAGGCCCAGTCGAGCATCGGGTCCGTCACCATGTCCACGGCGTGGCCGGCGATGACCTGCGACGCCAGGCGCGCGCCCGTGTCGAGATCCCACACGCCCAGCTCATTCTTGGAGTCGAGGCTGACGAGGCGGTTCGCGCTGAACTGCAGGCGCCGGAACGACGTCGCGCGGGACGGCTCGAGGATGCGGTGCACGCGGCGCTGGCCGAAGACGTAGATCTTGCCCGCGCCAAACTTGCTCTCGCTGGTGCCGACGGCGAGCAGCGACTGGACGGGGTCGTATCCGAGGCAGCTGCATATCGGCGTCACGTCAGCAGCCCGCACAAGACGCCAATCGAGACCCAACACACCTGATCTGCGAGTTGATGCCGTAGCGCGCCTGGTCGTCAGGCGTGAAGAGCTCGGGGCGGATGCTCGCAGACAGGTCGTTCTGGATGCCCGCCTGCTTGCTGCGCAGAAAGCTAGCCATTGCGACGGGATGGCCCGGGGTATTCGGAAGCGGCTGAGGGTGTAGGAGGAGGATGAAGGGAAGGAGGCATATTCTCCCTGCCGAGAGACAGGCCAAGAGTTGATGCTGGTGGTGAACTTCCCATGGTGGGGTCCTGGGCTGTGCAAGCAGCCTGGGCGCGCAGGAACCACGTCATGCCACCCCGCCAGGCTCCACACGGCCCGAGAGGTACAGAGTAGGCTCGACAGCTCGGCTTTGTTCTTGCCCCAGTGTCGGATGTTCCATAGAAAGCATGAAACAGCGAGCAGTCATGGCCGTACAGCAGCCCATTCCTCCATCTGCACAGCTGGAAGCAACCCGGCAGGCCGACGGCGTCCGGCTTCCATCAAGCCGCATTAGCATCCAAGTCTCGGATGGCCCGGGCTCGGATCCAACGGAGACTCCACCCCGGCCGGGACGGACACGGCAGTGACGGTGTTACACCACCTCTGCGCGCCGGTAGAGCTGCTGAATGCTTCGTGGTTGTATCTGCCACAAAAAGGGCCCGATCCTCGTCAAAAGGTCAGCATCAGGCAGTTCGCCGTCTCGGAGATGCCCAGCATCACCAATGTCACAACGGCTGTCCAGCTGTGCCGCCAACGTCTTGCGCACCTCGCTGGCGACTACACTCCCAGAGACGACATCTCCACGACCACACCATCACAAAGGCTCCAAGTTGCAATGCATCAGTCTATTGAGCTAGGCTACTGTATCTGAATGCAAAGACTCCTCCGCCGCCAACCACCGCCAAGCCGGTCACCCCTTTTATTGTCCTCCGCCGCCAACCACCGCCAAACCGATCACCCCTTTGAGTTGTGCAACTACCAGCACCGCCGGCTGATCAAACCGGCAACACCACCAAGTAAAGCAAATTCACCCCGAGCTCCTACCCCCAGTTTCCACCCTCCGTACTTCTAGATGTACCACATGGTACCGCGGAAGAAGTCCCGCTGGCGCATCTCACCATCGACCGGGCCACTTTCTCCCGTAGGCTTTCCGCCTAGCTGCAGCAGGGGTGGCGAGTCATCGTCCTTGCCAGGCATGGTTCCGACCGACTGGCCCTTTGCAATCTTGTCGCGGATCAACTCGTGGCCCTTGCCACCGGCTCGAAAGCCGTCGCTCGTTGCAACGTTCTCGTGCGCGCGTGCGCGGTTGCCAGCGAGATGAGCGTAATAGACAGCCGGGTGAAGCGACACCGGCGTTGTCGATCGCGCATACGAGTAGCACTGATGATAAATCATCTTCTGGAAGTCGTTTACCGGCACGTTCATCTCATCAGAAATGACGTGGTAATGGACAGGTCTCGCCGTTCCCTGGATGGCAACGTGGGAGCAGAGGTAAAAGTCCCATATGAACGGGTGGGTGACCTCCTTTTCCACCAAGGTTCCCGGGAGGGCGTTTCCATTCTTGTCGCCATTCTGGGGGAAGATGCGAATGTGATGGCGCTTAGTGGCCACAATGACAGTGAACTTTGGCGGCTCCAACTTCGGTGCCGCGCCTTTGAAGTATCTCTTGATTTCCGCAATCTCCTGGTCAATTACCTGCGCAAACTGGCCCTCGGAAACACCGTCTCGGAAATAGATGATGTGCTTCGGGAATGCGTTATCGTGTCCAGCCATCCACTGCTTGCAGAGCTGTCCGAACAAGAAGTGACAATTGGAGGGCAGCAGCATTTCCGTGCGGTAGCCATTCGTCTCGACCATGGCTGCGTATCTGGTCGCGTCGCGATCCACGGACATGGTCATGGCTGCAACAGACGGCGCCGTGCCGCCAGGGGCCGCGTGCGAAATGTCAACACCAACGATCATGGTCGGTCGATCTTTGGGGAAGTACGTGGGCTGGCTCTTCCAAGGAGCCATGGTCCTCGAGGTCGCACCGCCGAGCTTGGCGTTGACCTTCAGGCAAACGTTGGAGTGGTACTGTCCACTGTTGCGCTTCACCGCATCACTCTGGATCACCTGCGAGAGGATGCCAAAGCGGCAGTCGGCAGACTTCTTGAGGCGGATGTAATGCGGACTGTTTTTGTGACCGACCACAACAAAGAGCAGCTGGGTGTAGCCACGAAGCTTACGGATCTCCCCGTGCGCCCAAGCCATGGCCTCGGCAATGTCATGCTTGATGTTTGCTGGCACGTTCAGCAAGATTGCGTCGTCTGGGCATCTGCCGCCATGGCCGAGGAAAGTCTGTCGGAATGTTTTCGCGAAGTTCTGCAGATTGGGAAAGTCCACGCAGGTGTCCATGACGATGAAGGCCCAGTTCTGCAGGGGTGCCGTGTTCTGTTTCCAAAACTTCTTCCCGCGAAGGTCCCAGCGACCCGAGAACCGTGGATCCGCAGAACCACTACCCTGTCCAAAGTCGACCCTGGGAGCAGGCAAGATTTTGGCGTCTGTCTTGGTGAATGTCGGCTCAAACGACACGCCGTACTGTCTCAGGTAGGGGTCATCCCTGTGTTGGAGCTTGGCAACCTTGTTCTCGATATCGGCCCTGCGGACCTGTGGGCGAGTCACGGCAATCTTGATCATGGCAGCGGTTTGGTCCGGATTCAACTTGAACGGGTATCGCTGCATCGGCTCGAGGACAGCATACTCCATCGGGATGAAGCCGCCCTTGCCAGCGTCGATGAGAGGCAGACGAGCATACTTCATCCATGCCTTATACTTTTCGCCGTAGTATTCGGCCACGCAAATCTGCTTGCCGTTGTACTCAAAGGTGACCGTCTTGGCGTTTGCACCTTCGGCGCCGTACTTATTGTCAAAGCTAAAGCCTCTGATCGAGTAGACCTGTCCCTTCTCTCGTCGACCCGCATGGTTGACTGTGAACTTGAGGCGGACCAGCTTTCGGAGCTGTTTGAAGGCATCTGAGGATGACCAGTTGCCGCTGTGGTGCTGAACAGGTCGCAAGTGATTGGCGACGGTGACTTGAGTGAGCCCATACCAGCGCTTCGGATCGCATGTGGCGAGGAAGTTGAGCATGACCACGTCGACGGTATTTTTGCCCGTCCAGAAGCAGGTGTTGGCAACATCAGCGTTCAGAGCAAGGCCGATTCCTCCTCGCGTGAGGTTGTGGCTCAGGCGGACTGAAGCATACACGCCCTTGTGGACCTCGACCACGTTTGCTCCGCCGGCGAGTGGCTTGCCTCGCTCATTCTCGTCGTAGAAGTTCCGCTTGAGAGAGAGCATCTGCTGGGATGGGTATTGGCGAATGAGGTGGTCGATGAAGTTCATCGCCTGCTCAACATCGGTGCTGAAGGACGTCTTCTGGTCAAGGTAGAGCTGAAGCGTAGAGACATTGATCTGAGTCGTCTGGCGAATCATGACCAGGAACTTGTTTCCCTCACGAGCAGGTGCTCCAGGGGGACGCTTTCCGTCGTCCAGGTCCACGGTGAAGCGGAGTTCGCCACGGTCAACCAGAACGGCAGCCCAGGCTAGCTTTCGGCCGTCAAAAATCCACAATGGGTAGTTGTACTTGGCCAGGGCCCGCTTGGTGGTCTCGTGCACCCAAAGCTTCTTGAGCACCACCTGCTTCTTCTCCGAGGCAGGGGAAATGGTAACCTTGGACAAGTTAGCTGTGGACAGCGGTTTCCAGGGGATGCCAAGAACATACATCATACTGATAGATCTTCTTGGTGAAATCGAAGGTCTTCATGCGGTACTGGTTGACTTGGACCGCGGCTGGCTTTCCCTCCGTGTTAAATTTGTTGCCACGGAGCGTGAACTTGCTTTTCTGCGTGTCGGTGACATAAGCGTCAGGCGGAAGCTCCATTCGGGTGTTTCCCTTTTCTTCTTTATTGGCTGGCTTCGCAGGGTCAAAGCCCATGCCCGATTTCCAGCCAGCGGCAGCTCCTTGAGGCGGAGCGAGACCTTGAGTGCCCGCGGCAGCCCGGCTGGGCGACGAGCCTCGACTGCCAGCCGAGCCATGGGGCGACTGTGACGATCGCTGCGAGGCGCCGCCGCCCCCAGATGGGGCGGGAGACCGGCCTCTGTCAGACATGTTGGGAGACAAGCCTGCACGGGTTAGCTTCTGGATAAACAGAGGACTGAGAACCGAGAAGGAAAACCAGTAAAGGCTTTGCGTGGTTCTGGTGTTTGTGGACAATGGGAGCAAGGCGAGCAGTGAACAAGCCACTCACAACTTGGCAGATGCCACGGTGGGATTGATTTCCAGTTCTGAGTCTGTTCAAGTTGACTGAGGGAAAGGGTTTCAGAGAGGGCAGGGATTGTAAGGCGAGTTGAAGAAGGCCAGGTGAAGAGTGGTGCAGGAGGTGAAGTGCAGGGAGAACAAACCGAGTGGCCTGTTCGAAAACAGCAGGCCTTTTGTGTGCACCGCTGTTGACACACTTGCAGCTGGTGGCGAAAGGTGATGGAGTGTCTTGAATATGGTGGATGGTAGGAGAATGAGCACGAGATGCTCTGTGCGATGAAAACAGAAGAATGGAGGCTAGGCCACAGGAGTTTGCGTGACGCGTGACAAGAGACAGAGAAGTTCACGAGAGCTTGAGCTTTACATAGCAACGAAAGTACGAACCTGTTCAGGTGCACGTGGGTACGTGTTGTTGCGTTTTGTTGCGTGCTTGTTGTCTCGAGTCGATTGCTGGATTTTGCTGGATTTCGCTGGATAGTGTGTGGAGTTGGGGAGATTGAGTTGTTGACCTTAACGAGCGCCTCGAGCCTGAAGGCAAAATCAGTCACTGTGAGGACTGGAGAATTGAAGATCAAGGAGGAGGAGTGTTGAAGGAGAGAAGTTGGTCGAGTGAGCAGTGCCAGGGGCAGGGAAGATAGGAGCAGGCGAGTCGCTTTTCCTCGTTCCTTGGCAGCGCCTTCTTGCTCGAGCCGATTACGCGTTCAAGCACCCAGGACCGCAGCTTCCTTGCTCGTACCACAATGAAAGCAACGTAATCAAGTGTGAAGCCGCGAGTTGAAGCCAGGCGTCCTTGGATGGAGTATGACGGGGATGGTGATAGAAGGTGCAGACCACGAAAGAAGAAGTTTGGACTTACCTTTGGTCTCCTTTTGTTTTAAAACGGGAAGCTTGGGGCAGAAGAGTCGGGTGTGTGTGAAGGTGAAGAAGAAAGGAAGAGAGGAAGAGGGAGAGAAGGAAGGGCCCTCTTTATACCTGCGTGGCAACGAGGTTGTGGTTGCCAGGCAGGACCACGTGCTGCGCAGCTGCGAACCGTGACGCACTTCAGACGAAGTCCTCAATGGCTATTTGTACTGCCACTGAGAATAGGACAATAGGTAGGCAATGCACCGGTTCACCCGAAGGAGCAGTGAATCAGGACCTATGGGCGAGGGAGAAAGTGATGCGCTGGGCAGGGAGGCAACACACCGCCACAGCCAAATGAGGAGAGCGGCAACTCACTGCAGCCGTTGCTATTTTATTTTCTCCCTATAGGCTCTGGAGGGCAATAGACAACAACTGGTGCCGGTGGTGCAGTTCCCTGGGTGGTGGCACGTCGTTCGGTACCGGTGGATGCTGCCGGCGATATTCACCAACGATATTCACCGGTGCTGGTCAATGGCCATGTCGCCGAATTTCCGAAGTACAATGGTTCTCACTTTGCTATTGATACGTGCTCGACCCGTCGTCGTGTACTAAGATCCAAGATGAGCGGCAATTCGTCGTCCCATGAAGAGCTCCAGTGCCCCACGCGAGGCAAGCGAAAGCCGAGTCGCATGTGGTGTCTGTCACTCAAGCGGCACGTCAAATCCGTGAATCCACCAGGTGACTTGTCTTGTCCTATTCCTAATACAAGCCCTCCCGTTTGCCCTTCCACCAGACCCAAGAGAAATACAGCATTGGCAGCCCGCCTAGATAAGCTTCCCCCCCATCTACCAAACGCCGGTGCAAGATGCTTGTTAAATGCCAAGCGCGATGAGCAGTCCGCCGTGACGCCTCGTAGCTGGCCTCGACAATTCATTAGTACCTGTAACCACCATATTGTCCAGGCGGAGCTGGCGCTCCGTATCCTCCTGGAGCCGGTGGCCAGGCTGGGGGCACTCCACCTGCGTCGGGGGGGGCAGCATATGGGTTGGCTTGATACGCCGCTCCACTCTCCGTCCTCAGCGGCGAATTGCGATAGCCACCAGACGCCGAGGTAAGTCGACCGTACGGGCTGATGGGCCTATTGCCGTAGTCACCCGATGTCTGCCGCCCATGACTGGGTGCTGGGGTGCGATATTGCCCGCCCGTCTTGGCCCTCCAGGTAGTGTAGTCTGGAAGTTGTGTGTCACGGAGCAGCGAGACCAGGGCAGTTGGGTTGAGCCGCTGTGCATCGTAGCTTTGTGCAGGGGGTAGGATGCCGAGCAGGAACGTGATGTCGCGATGAAGCGCCGACGTCTGGTTTCGGCGTTGCTGGTCGAGGCGGCGTCCCGCGGCTCCCTTCAAAGGCGACACTCCTCTAGCGAGCCTCTTCGGAGGGTTGAGCTCCTCATCGTCGATGCCAAACGGCCGCTTCGGAGAGGCTGTTGCCCGGACAAAATGCGGCCGGGGGCTTTGTTCTTGCCGAGGCGGCGGAATGCTGTTTCTCGCGGGCGCGGGCTGCTCGATAGTCGGCATCATCTGCTTCGGTCTCATCTGCACGGCCTTGGAGATGATGATTGGTGCGCTGATGGGATCGAACTTGTCGGATGAGTAGCGAGCCATGAAGTAGCTGAGCTTGGGATCCTCGGGGAACAACTCCGCCATTCTTTCCTCGAGCTTCGAGATCTGGGAGAGCTCGCCGTATTGCGACTCGTACTTGTGGAAGTACGCGTAGAGCGGCTTTGCCTTCTGCAGCGTTGCCGGTTTCGCAATGAGGCGGTTGACACAAGTCTCGAACACGACACGGGCGTCTGGATTCTAGTCAGCATGTATCCGCACCCGTCACCGTGCAACGACAACTTACTCGTAGTGTCATCCTTGGCGTGCAGGTACTTGATGTACTCGATCATGAAGCCTTCATCATTCGGGAACAACCGCGCGCCACGTTCAAAGATCTTGGCCCCGACAGGGTCCTTGTACACGACCGACTCCAGCAAGGCCACCGAGACGTAGACATCGCTCGTCAGGCGCCCCTTTTGTCGCGCGTCAGTAAATACCTTGCGCAGCCCACCTGCGGTCTGGGTGCCTTTTCCCTGGATACGCCGCATAGCCCGGGCCAGCGCGATCCAGACGTACGAGATCGTTCGAGAGAGGATTTGCGACTCGACTGCGTAGGCATTCTGGATAGCGACGATGCGCTGCTCCGTCGGGGACATCTTGGGCTTCTTCTCCTCCTCGTCATCGTCATCATCGTCGTCATAGATTGGCTCGATTGAATCCTGCACCGGTGGCTCTTGAGCGGCAGCCTGCTTCAGCGTGTTTATCTCGAGCTTTTCACGCTCCTTCACCTTGTCGCCCATTTTGTACAGGGTGTCGAGAACGGTGTCGAACGGCTGTCGGACTGCCTTGGCGTACTCTGACTTGTTGCCCTCTTTCTCTGGATAATGTGTCTCGATGTGGTCGGCATGCTTCAGTGCGAGCAGGACGCTTTCTGGGTTGGCCGCGATGCCCTGCAGCAGCAGCTCTGTCCCGACCGGCTTGTTGTCGTTGTCTCGCACGTCGTTCTCCAAGCACCAGGCGGCCGCATCGACCCAGATCTCGGGCCAGAATCGCAGAGCCATCAGTGCCTGCTTGTAACAGTATAATACTCGTTGCCTGTAAAGTTCTGGCTCGTCGTCCTTGAGGACCAGCGGGTCTTCCTTTTCCCACGCAATCCACCTCTTCCACAGTTGAACCTGGTTGCGGTACTCTTCGCCGCCGTCGAACCCGAGCGCCGGGGGCAGTCTAGGTAAATTAGTCCGCTTCAAGGATCGCATCATGTTGTCGAGGGCAATGTTGGCGCTCTTTGCCGACATGTACCCCGGTGACCTCTCCTGGATGAATTTCCGGCCCTACGCGAAATGTCGTTAGCATTTTCTTCAGTTGGGCGTAGAAAGGGTGTGCGTACCGTCACCTTGTTGAGGCCCATCTCAAACTGGTCATACTCCTTCCACAGGTTGTTGATGGTCAGCATGGGAACGGTGATGGCGCGCTGGTAGGCTTTCCGAAGCTGGTCCATCTTCTGCTGGTCCTGCCAACCCGTGCCGCCGACCTGCCCAGGGGCACTCTTGACGAAATTGACGTAGTCTTGCCAGATGTTCCCAGAGTCTCTGTCGACGCCGATGTTGTCGATGACAAAGTCATACGACTGTGCCACGGTCCGCCTCGCTTGACCAGAAACGTCGTTGGTCAGGTCGTTGCGTCGCCGAATGTAGTTGAGATAGAGCGTCCAGAGCTTGACATTGAGCACCGATATGAGACTTCGCCCAAATAGCCGCTCAGCCTCCATGAAGTTGTCCATGCCAAGCTCCATCTCAATCCACTCGACCCATATGTCCGCCTAGAGAGGGCAATGTCAGTCATCACATGCAATGCGAGTTGTCTTCTGAGTCCGGCACTTACCGCCTGCGGAAAGACTTCCACAAATCGATTATACACGCTCCGCAGATCATCCAGCCTGCCCCGGCGTCTGTGGTCAGCAAGGAGATTCAGCCAAGCATCCATGTCTCCACGCGGGTCCTGCTTGATGCGCGCTTCCAGCAGCGCCACGGGGTCGAGATTCGCCATGGTGGGAGGCATGTTGGGAAGGGCATCGGTAGGAGGCGCGGGTGACGCTCCATTGTTGACCGCATCGGCCTGGCCAGCTTGGCCTTGTGCCTGCGGGGCTGCTTCAGCGGGAGTGTCATCGTCGCCGTCCTCTTCATCGTCGGATGCCTCGACCAGGAAGCCCCCCGACATTTTGGGCTTGGAAGACGGTTGGCGTTGCGAGGGCGTGGCAGATGCCGCCTTGTCCGCAACTTGAGGGGTCGTGTCAAAGGCAACAGATTCGGGATCATAGTCTCCGCCGTCGTCTGCATCATCCTCATCTTCTGCTCCACTTTCGGCCACTTCACCAGACACAGTAGAGTCTTGCGCAGAGTCATCAACTTGTTCATCGCTAAGCTGAGCCTGGGGGTCATCTGCAGCTCCGTACCCCTCCTCGTCCCATGTCGCGTCTTCAGAAGCCATAACAGAGAGTGCGCGTGGGCTAACTCGGATACTGAGCGTCGTTTTGAGATTCCGCGTCCAGTGTTTCGTGTCTCAGCAGACTCGGCTCAAGAGCCAGGGATGCGTAAGAGGTTCGCAAAGCGCTGTCGCAGACGGCTGTGCCTCTAAAAGAACGTCTGACGTTGGCAAGTGCAGTCAGCACCAAATCCGATCTTACGATCCAAATATCCGACTTACCAGATAGCTCAAGCGACGGCTATGGGCGACAAGAGACTTGCGCGGTGCGTAAAGTCGAGCCTCCGAGGCTGGCTCTCGAGGCCACTCGCCGGTTGCAAAGCGGTCTGGGCTCGTCCCTTCCAATCCAGCCGAGTGTACCGAGGGTCTAATGGAGGCCAAGCGACGGATATTCGATGCCGGCGACGTCGCGCAAGGGATGGAATGGCGCTCGGTATTTGGTCGTGCTTGATGAAGAGCTCCCAGCAGGTGGCGCTAGCGACGATTTCGAGCAAAGCTCGTTCGCGATCTTGAAGGAGGCTGGGGCAGAAAGCACAAACAGGCTTAGCGGGGACTTGGGCGGTGAGCCGGGAGGGCAGCCTGAGGCTGGAGGGCACGGGCCAAGCGCTAGGCCCACTGTAGCGCAGGCTGGGGAGACCCCTGTAGCCGGCCGTTGTGCGCTGACTGCCAGTCTTGTCAAGCCTGTACTCGTACTCGTAGCGTCTGCGGCGCGTCTTTGCCCACTGAAGGCCCGCACGCCCAGCGCAGGGCGGTGGTGGCGCAACCTCTCAACGCGATGCGGCCCCAAAGCGCGTCCCTCCACAGCACCATCGCGCCTCTCCCTCTCGCTCTTCCCTCGATCCAGCCGGGCCTTTATCTTCCTTCTCTCTCTCCCGCAGCCTCCCACTCTTCTCTCCTCTCCTCTCCTCCTCTCTTACTCTGCTCTTGCACACGCAAACTCTGCATCCTCGCATCCGCACCGCGCTCTCTTCAACACCAACGTGCTTCTGCCACTCGCGGGCCGCACTCGAAATCTGCCGCATCTCGTTGCCTGCCGCTCCCTGCGCGTGGCGACCCCGGGCTCTGTTTACGATTCTGCGAATCGTGATTCCGACGCTTGGGCCTTCATATCCAGTTCTCTCCCTCTCTCTCTCCCACGCAACGCCCGCAAAATGTCGGTCGTCTCGCTCCTGGGCGTCAAAGTGGTGAACAACCCCGCCAAGTTCACCGACAAATACGAGTTCGAAATCACGTTTGAATGTCTCGAGGCTCTGGAGAAGGGTATGTCGCCACCGTGATGTCTCCTTGGCCTACTCGTCTGACCTGCGACAGATCTTGAGTGGAAGCTGACCTACGTCGGGTCTGCCACTTCGTGAGTGCCTTCTTCACGCTCCCGCCCCGCCTGCGCAGGTTCTAACAACCAGAAGGGACCAGTATGACCAAGAGCTCGACTCCCTCCTCGTCGGGCCCGTCCCCGTCGGTGTCAATAAGTTTGTCTTCGAGGCCGAGGCCCCCAGCACGACGCGCATCCCCGATGCCGACATACTTGGTGTTACTGTCATCCTGTTGACTTGTGCTTACGACGGTCGCGAGTTCGTGCGAGTGGGATACTACGTCAACAATGAGTACGATTCGGAGGAGCTCAACGCGGAGCCCCCTGCCAAGCCCATCATCGAGCGCGTGAAGCGCAACATCCTCTCGGAGAAGCCCCGTGTCACCCGGTTCGCCATCAAGTGGTATGTCGCAGGACCTTCTTCTGTTGCCTAGCATTGTCTCTAACACCATTTCAGGGATTCCGAGGCTTCTGCCCCTGCCGAGTTCCCGCCAGAGCAGCCCGAGGCTGACCTCGTCGCCGACGGTGACGAATACGGAGCGGAGGAGGCCGACGAGGAAGTTGGCGAGGAAGCTGAGCTGGAGACGGCTGTCAAGGGGCCTGGCGATGACGCCGAGATGGCCGGCGTCGGCCAAGAGCAAGAGCACGAGAACGGCCACGAGAACGGTCACGAGGAAGAGGAGATGTCCGAGGACGGCAGCGTCGACATCGAGGGCGAGAGTGAGGATGAGCTCGAGGAGGAGGATGGCGAGGGCGCGGGCGAGGGCGGCGAGGACGACGCCATGGAGGTTGACGAGGCCGACAAGCCAGCCGGCGCGCCTGCTGCCACGCCCGTCACCGTTGCTTCGTGAGGCAGCTAGACCGGAGCGGACCATGACGTTACTTATTGCATGGTCCAGGTTGAAAAGTACTGCCGGCAGTTTATGCCTTTGCTCCGGTTTCGGCTGTCTGTTTGACGGACATGTCGGGCCCAGTGGATAATGGCTGATAGAGTTACGAGGATAACGATGGGATGATATCCGGGGGGAGTTGGTACCGTAAAGGGTATACTGGCCTACTTGAGTATTATTCGATTCAGGAGACGCACAATACAGGTACCGTAGTACATAGTCCGCGGTGATGCCAGACATGTGACATGCGGTGGTGGTGAGAGTGAGGCTGGCTTGGTCCAACAGATGTCATCTCCTGTGTCCGCCTCACAGTGACGAAGTTCCATTCCGAGCTTGCTTCCAGTGCGTACCTATCTACGAGTACTTGATCTCTGCCACAAACTCGTGGAAGCGGGACTCGCCGCTCATGAACAGCGTCATCAGTGCGGCGCCCCGCGTCCAACCGTCCCCGAGCCGAAGCCACACCCCCTTTGGCCGTCACATCTCACTTCGTCGTACCTTGAATCCCAGCAGCCTCGCTTTCTGCGATCAGCCCCGGCCGCGGAACGCATCCCCGGCGCCCGCAGCGCTGCATCTGCTTGGGGCCCACGTGCTGGGGTGGCGCAGGGGGGCTTACCTACATGCGTGGTCCAGATGGCGTCGTGGATGCGCCGGAGGTGTGCAGCTACAGCATCCAGATGCTGGCCGTGATCAGCGTGTTTTGCCCCTGCTTTGGCACTGTGGTGCGGGCGTCTCCTGATGCGCCTGAGCACTGACCTGACGCTGACAGGAGCCCTCGGTCTGTCTGCGCAGCACCCATCACCATCCCGGCGACGGATGGGTGCCTCGCCGTCGCCGTGGGACTGGGCGAGGCGTAGCTGGTAAGACTGGGTGGCATTCACAACTGCATAAGATTGTCGAAACGTATGTATGAGCATATGAATGAACATTAGACAGGATAGATACCCCCAGTTACGTATTGTACAATGCCGAAGCTGGCCCCCTCGTGTACCGCCAGCATCGCACGGCCGTCGCTCTCTCCGCACCACCAAGTCATATCCAAGCCGTGTCCCTCACAGTGGCGCGCGAGCTGTGGTCAGCCACGCAGTCGCACTCGGTGGCCACCGCCCAAAGGCAGCGCACATGGCATCAAGAACAATCCCGCGTAATCATTTACCGTCACTACTCATCCAATCGACGAGTGATTCCACTCGACCGAGCCTCTTACCAACGTACACGCGTGCCAAAGAGAGAAAATAGAAAGCCTCCACCAAACAACAACCAGCAAAAGAAGTCTCCACGACGGGCCAGCCGAAGTAGAACAGATGACAAGACAACCCCCTCCTGGTATTACCTAGTGTATGTGTGGCCGTCGCCACCCGCAACCGAAGCGACAAAACGATGCGTTCCCTTCCGGAGCTGTCTTTAACGTGCATGAAATGAAACAAGAAAAGGCTTCCGTGGTATCAAGATGTTCGTTCCCTAACGCCAGAGGTGCCTTCTCGATATAGTCGTGTACATTGATGAAATTGCGCAAGCGGCGGTTGTGTCGAATCGCTTACCACCCCTTCTTCCGCGCAAATCGCTTGTTGAGAAGGGCGAGCACCTTGGGCACGTTAAACTGGACGTACTCGAGGTCAAGCTCGTCCTGGTTGTCCTTTTGCATTTCGAGCAAGTCGTCGAGCTTGAGATCCAGCTCCAGGAGCCCGCGATTTCGGCCTAGCACGTGTTAGAGTCTCGCATAGTAGTCGGCAGGGGGTGTCCACGCTTACCCTTGTAGTGCAATGAGATGACAAACGTCCCAGGAAGGGGGCTCGTGAAGTTGAAGTAGATGTTGGCCCGTCTGTTATCAGGGACATTACTCTTCTGAATCACGCCCTCCTTTTCAAGCTGCTGGTGCGTAAACTTGTACGGCCCGAGCACCTGCTGCTTCTGCTGCTTTCGCTTCGTCCCCTCGCTCTGCGACCGCACGTTATGGAGGTAGCTCTTGTACGTCTCCAGCTGGGTGACCAGATACGTGTTATGGTCGCGAATGGTCTTGTACACCTCGTCGAGCTTCTGCGTCTCCGCAATGACACCCTCCTTGAGCGATCCCAGGTGCTGCAGCTCCTGTTCCACCTCGTCGCGCAGAAGATCAAACTGGTCGCTCTTGTCGATGACACCGAGCTCCTGGAGCTGGGACAGAAGCTCCATGGCCCGGATGCCCTTGCGGACCATGACGGCGTCGTTGCGGCTCGTGGCCGCAGCGTCAGCGACTCGCTCCAGTCGAAGGGGCCGCCTCAGCACGGCGCTGCTCTGCGGGATGGAGCGCATGATCTGCACGAAGATGGACTTGGCTTCCATAAAGAACACTTCCTCCTGTGTAATGTCGAGCGCGGCAGTCAGGTCATCAATTGCCGTCTCCCATCTGCTAAATAGCGGCAGGTTGATGACCCTATTCTCCTTGCGCGGTACCTGGGCCGGGGCGGCGCCAAGCTCGGAAATGATGATGGCCAGGTGCGAGTTTTCGTCCTTGCACATGTCCACATGGTGCTTGTCGATCAGAGCATGCATGGCGTAGATCTCATTGAGCGTAATGTCGAGCTCGAGATCCTTCTTGGAGAGCGCCACGTAGTTGTCCATCTCCAGGCTCTCGTAGAAGTCGCTCACCTCGCAGAGGTCGAGCATGAACTTGTTGATCCGGTCCTTGTTCTGGTGAATAAACGGCTGCAGCTTGGCCATGTATGGCTCCTTGGCATATGATGGCTTGTTGGCAAGGTTCTGAAGCATCTTGGCGATCAGGGTCAGCGTCCGTCGCGGTCGCTCGGCCGGCGTTCCGTCAATGAGCATGTACGACTTGGGGGTGACAATGGCCGGGTTGATGAAGCGCAGGAAAAAGAAGCCGCCAATCAGCGTGCAAATGACCTGGTCGTTGGCATCCGGATACTTGCGCTTCGTCAAGCTCCGGATCTGCTTGCAGATCCAGCGGATGCCGTACGGGGCCTCGTCCAAGCCCTCGATGATGGTCGTGAGGAAGTTGTTGGCGATTTCGGTCAACATGGCCAACCTCGGCTCAATGATGGCCTGGACCTGGGGGTTCTCAGCGGCCTGCTCGGCCGTTATTCCCTTTGGCAAGTGGGATGGCAGAGAACCAGTGTCCTGCTCGATCTGCTCAACCATGCGTTCGTACACCTTGAGCGGGTTGATCTCCAGGTCCAAGTCTTTGAGCTCGATCAGGCCGTTGATTCTATCAGCCAGCACTGTCTTGAGGAAGCTCTGGCCGGGCCCTCGCCGAGTGTAAGTCGTCATCATTCGCGAGACGGGCGTGTTTGCGCGAAGAAGAGATGAGTAGTCGGGCGTGTTGTCAAACTGGTAGGTGAGCACAGACTGGGCCAGGTTAGCAAGGGAGGCGACTGCAAGCGATGGGTTGGCGCTGTGCTAACCTGGAACATGGTGAGGAGCAGATGCTCTTCTCTGCTCTCGTACTGGTTTCCGTAGATTGTGAACATGACGGTCTGCAGCAGCGAATCTATCTCGGCCATGGAGACCAGTCTGCAGAGGTGGGCAATGTGCCTCGGCTCAGACTGCAGGAGAAACATGAGGTTTCCATATTTCTGGGTCTTGTCGTCGTTGGGGAAGAAGCCTTCCTGCATGTCGGTGGCGTCTTCGAGATGGCTGGCGACTTCGTTTTGCTGCGGTACGGGTCAGGACCTGAAATTACGGCTATGAACATCGGAGCGCAACGACTTACCTCCTCGAGTGCCATTCGATTCGCGATCAGGAGGGCGATTCGCGAGTCGAGGTATCGCACATCCTTCTCGAGGACGAAGTTCTTCTTGGACTGTGACGAGATCTTGGACTTTAATTCCCGGAGAACCTTTTGGGCTACACAATGGATAATGACGGTTAGCGATGGGAACTGGTTGCGGGATGGGGTCGCCTTCTGCTCGGTACCTTTGGCAAGGTCGTCCTCGATCTGCATCTCGCCCTCGTTGGCCGACATGGACATGTACAGCGCAGACATGGAGTACCGCTTCGACTGGCGCGCCGAGCGCGTGCCATCATAGGAAGACATGGTGTTCTGACGTGAGAGTGGCTGAAAGGACGACGAAGAGGCGGTGGAAGCTCGTGATGGCGTCTGTAGCATGATGGGAATGGCGTGCCGGTGCGGGCACGGCTGGGAGCGGCAGGAGGGAGACGAGGATTCAGGCCGCTTGGAGCCTCAGGTTCCTCTTAGAAATGCAGTCGATCGATGGCAGGAGGTGCGGGTACGGGAAGCCCCGACGATGGTTTTGGCTAAATTGTAGCCGGCTCGCTCGACGTAGACAGCGGCCAGATGGGGAGTCGGACGCGGAAGGGGGTCAACCAGCTGGTGTGGGCAAAACGGTCGATGCGAGAGCATTTATCTTGCGACTCTGCGGCTGCGGCCAGCGATGGTTCGGGATGGAAATACGATGGCGGCCGTCGGGGTGTGATGGCTTCGAGCGGGCGTGGTACTGGCAGAAAGTGAGCCACAGCTGCGACGTTGTATATCTGGCTGCGTTTGGAGGCCGGGGACCGCTGCGCGAAGGCCAAAGTAGGTGATGCGGGAGGATCCGACAGAATTCGATCGAGTCGCGCGGTCGCTATCTGGCTCGACACCGGCTGCTGGGTGTATCAATGACACAGGCGGGCTCAGTCGGGTACGAGCGAGCGTGATGAAGGATGAGTCGCTGTTCTTTATTGGGCGCTCGGGCGAGACGTCGGGGTCGATTCGAGAGGGGTGTGGGCGGCTTGGGCAAGGCAGTTTTGCTACTGGCAGACGTCAAACGCGCGAGCGGAATTTGAGCGACAAATGGAGCGCCGCGGCGAGGGGGTGTCGAGGCGGATTATTCGGCGGTAGGGAGGAAGGGAGGTCGTACGCCGGCGACGGCGGTGCTGGTGGTGCTGGTGGTGCTGGTGCTGATGGTGGAGGATGATGGAGTTCGGGAGTCAGAGGCGGCGAGTGGGAGTGAAAGTGGGAGCGAGAGTGGATAGGTGCGCCAACAGAAGCGGGCCTTGGGTGCCAGAAGGAGACGTACGAGTAATACTCGTAGTCGTAGTTGTGCGAGTCCCAGACACAGTCTTGGCTTCTGTGACGAGTGACGAGGGAGGGAGACGAGGAGAAAGAGGGGAAAAGATTGGATGCTGGGCCTCAGGGGCACGCCGGGGACACGCGCACGCTCCAGTGCCCGCAACGGCAGAGGCCAGGCCCGGAGGGGCAAAGTCAGGCACCTGCGGAGGGCCGCGGCTACTCCTATTCCAGGCCTAGGCGACGGGCTAACACAGGTACGAGAACGTCCGACTATTGCTTCTGTGGAGAAGCGCGGTTTGCACGCGCGCAAGGAGGCGTCGGCGCCTTTTGGCCGCAGGGCACGGCCGCGACGACAAAGGGCTGCGGCGGCCTGCCTCTTCGTGTCGAGGCTGATGACGACACAGAGGGGAGGGGAGCCGTGGAGAGGGCGTCGTGGGCGAGGGTGCCGTGGAGAGAGCGCCGTGGAAGACGACAGCGGCTGCTTCCGACGACACGCCACTGGGCATTTGCTTCTGCCGACAGCCTCGATATCGGTCGCCTTGTGCCGCATCCTCGCGCCGCAGACACGCGAGTCGCCTCCCTAGCATCGACTTTCGACTCCAACTCCGACTCTCGACCCTCGAGCCCCGGCGGGTCTGCCAGGCACGGCGCCCCCTGCTCATCAACCGCCAAGCGCACCTTGCTCTGGAGTCGAGAGGGGCGGCGGGGGCCCTGGGCCTGGCATTGTGATGCGCTGGGCGTGCCAAGGATCATCATGGAGGCTCTGTTGGGCTCAACCACCACCGCTCTGGGACATGCGAGGCGGCAATTCGCTTGCGCCGAGCCGGCTCGTCTCTGCTCCACGATGGAGGCGTCGCTCGTCTGTTGTCCCCTCCCCTGCAGGCGGTGCCATTGCAGCGGCTGCGGATATGCGGATGCCATTCGGTGACACGCTGCATGCTGCCAAATTGCTTGGAAACCTTGATGCAAGGGCGCGCTGCCGAGGCTCGCCCAGCGCCTACGAGTACTCGTACATACAGGTGCACGCACACCGTGGCTGCAGCCATACTCGTGCATGCGAGTACGGAGCACGGCGACGTTCTTACGGGCATCCCGGCGCGACAACACAGGCCGTCGTCGATACGGCGATACCCCAGCTTGCCCAGACACCGTCCGTGCCAGGGGTCTCGTTGGGGGCCAGGTCAGCCTTGCCAGCGTTGACCGTGCGCAATCTGGCGGCTGTGCTTCATACGAGTACTCGTACAAGTACGGGCACGAGTATCCACGCCCTTTCAGTCCACCCGATACGCCGACGCACCGCGAGAAGTCTGTCAAGTGGAAACAGATCCGTTTCCTGCAAGCCAACGACGAGTCCCTGCATGTGGTTCTGAGTTCACACACTCCTGTCATCCCAAGCGCTTGACTCGGCCGCAGCCCGTTTGCCTGCAACCTCCAGGTCTCTGTCTCTGGCCCTTCCAGGACCAGCAGTCCGGTGCCGCCAGTGACGGGCCAAGGGGGCCAGCCATGTTTCACCGTCAGACACTCTCTGCCGTGCGCTGAGATTATTCCCAGCTTCCACCCGCTAAAATTATCAACCGGAGCTTGCTTTGTCTTGCCTGGAAAACCTCACCGGTCGGCCGTCTCCAAGGCACGGCCCCATCGCATGTCTCATCCCGCCTCTCTGGATGCGAGCCTCGTCGCTTCCCTGGCACCAAGTAAGCTACGAAGCGAGTACAAGCCCTGCAGGTGGATGCAGACGACGACCGCTTGCAGGCGCTGTTTTTAGCATGTACGTGTTCGTCTCGGCAGCATCCGAAAAGAGGCGAGCCGACTCACCGTGTGTGTCAGGGTTGCCTGCAGATAGTGCATCCGCCAAGCAGGCTTCGGCTCACTTGCCGTTGGTTTGGCATGGACCAACATGGCGCTCACAGCGCCCTCTCTCTACACGAGAAATCCCGGGTGATGGGATAGCCTGGAATCCGGCATCTCTATTCTCTTTTCGCGATTATTAGCTCTTGATTTCTCGCGATTAGAGGCTCTTGCTGGCGAGGCAGGCCAGCTGAAACACATCTCACACTGGTCGGCAGCGATCGACGAGGGCAGAGACCAGCGCCCGCGGAGTCGGTCCCTCCTGTCAGCGAATCTCCGGCCCATTCGAGTTCGCGCCGCAGCGTTCCCCGGCGCAGATCGCCGCTATCGCGCTGTCAGGCTGGGGTTGAAACGACCGCATATCTCTTTGCTTCCTCTTCCGTCAAACAACACATCCCTAATTCCACGTCGGCGACCATTCTTGGCCAGCTGCGCACATGCTAAACCAAAAGTGTGTCGCTGGTCTTTAATTTGTCGTTCGCATCGGCACTCTAGGTACACATTTGCAACCACCAACCACCACCAAAGCAGCGCCACTGACTCGGCCGGCGTTAATCTCCCCGGGCCCGGATATCTCACAAAAGAAAGCTGTACTCGTATGTTATGACGCCGCATTACTGATTCCCCGGGCAATCCGGAGCGCCGAGAATCGGTATTACTCGGGGGCGTCGGAGAGCGCCTCTGCCTCAGGTCCCTGTCGAAGGCTCGGGATGTCCGAGAAGAGGACAGCGCCCGGGTCCCTGAAACAACAATCCGTGCGCCGGGAAACCCCTTTGCATGCCTGACCGTGCACGTCCACCTGACATCATCGGCTTTTTCTTCCCGCCAGTCCAGTGCCGAGTTCGTCTCGTTTCGGTGTTGGGGGTGCATGACGGCCCATGTTTCAAGTCTTCTTGGGATGTGGTTTCTAGCGCCTTTCTCGAAGGACCTCTTCCGCTCTGACTGCGGGTCAGTGGTCGTTGATACGTCGATCACGTCGATCGCGGCGTTGTTGCGACAGTGAGAGGACGACGGGGCCTACATCAATTCGAGATCTGACACATCAACTGGTGATGAGGCGGTAGCTGTCATCGGTATCTGCCACGATTATGCGAATGCTGTACCGCTGAGCAGATCAACGTGATATACTTGCCAGTCGGATGTTCGGCATCACAAGTACTCGGCATCCAAGCATCGTCAAGCCGGCTGATACTTGTATGCCCTGCAATGGAGAAGTGATGCTCACTGCAGTCAGTCAGTCGAGACGTTTCCGCTTGGCAAGACAGGCAACCATGGAGTCATGACATTGGTGGAGTAGTTCGAAGCTGCCGTCCATTCTGCGGTAGACCAGATGGATGGCGGCTCCAAATTCGCAGCACATAGCGTCACGTACACGACGTCAACATCATCATGGATCGATTTGATGTTAGGCTATGCCGACTGGGAAGTCATTTTTTGCGGCCCTCAATACAATGACCTCTTTCACGAAGCATTCAAGGAAATGGGCATTGGGGATTTACTCAACATGAATTGCTTGAACCTTATAGTCAGGGACTTCATCTCTGAATTTGCGGACGCGGCTATCCCACTCCTCGGGCGGGCCGCATCCATCGGGCGTTCTACATGGCGGAGTTGTTTTCTACTGTGTTTCGCTGCCAGAACTGCACGATTGATGTCATCGGAGAGAGTGAGCGGCAGTTCTTCAGCCTCCACCCACCATGGGTCAATGAGCAGGTTGCCTGCGTCCATGACTTTCTTGCGGGAGTGCTGGAGCCAGGTGCGTTCTGAGGGATCTGCTCTCCAAACCGTTGCGGTCTGGCTGTTGTAGCATTCTATGAAGTCGCTTCGCACGACATTGAAGCTGGCGCTCTGTCAATCGACTGGATCGAGATCCCAAGAGAGAACCGCTGGAAGCAGCTGGCTGTAAGTTGAGCCCCGCAGTCTTCTGCCAATATTTACTCCTAATGCTACAGAGAGGACGTTGTTAAGATGAGGTTCAGCTTGTGGGGTTCTGAACTTTAGGAAAGGCAAACATATCGTTCACTCTCGTCAGATGGGTGTGCAGAATCTCTAAATATAACCCAATTTGGCTCCAAGTACTAGCACATACGGCCATAGCCGCGGTGAAAATCAGGATCCCGTCTGATCTCCAACACGATAAACCCGCGAGCGGCAGATTAGTAGCTGGATCGGTGACGACCAGCG
>JALHCC010000674.1:0-34500 GCA_024340765.1 Tolypocladium cylindrosporum
ACCCCCCCCCCCCCCTCCCAGGCCGTAACATGAACCAGTGTATGCAAGCTGCGGGGCACATATCCAACGTGCCAACCGCTCGAAAGCGCCGGTCGACCAGCAGCGAATGTGAGCCTCCTTCGAGCCATGTTGGAGGTGCCACAGAATCCCCGGACCAGCACTTGCGATCCACATCGCCCGCAACAAAGACCACCAGCCCTCCCAAGTTGAAGCAGCTTGCTCATATTGCCCCACGACCTGCCAACGGAACCGTCGAGGACCATGGCCAACGTCAGATACCTTCCAGCCCACCGCCGCGGCCCCGGCCGTCTAAGAAGAGAGGGCGGCCTTCCAAGGCGGACATGGCGAAGCGCGATCTCAAGCCGATCCTGCCAAAGTACATAGCTCCCCGACCACATCATCAGATGCCGGGATACCAGATGATTCTGCCAGCGACCAGTCGTCCCCATGATCCCCCACAGGCTGCCTCGCCCAGTGCGGCGCCCAGGACTTCCCAGTCGACGCCGTCGGATGACTCGAGAGACAAGAAAAGACATCGCACGGCAGACTCAGTGTCATAAACTGTCCTGATTTCTGTCATTGTGTTCATGTCCGACTTCGTTTTCGTCCCTTGCGACTCTGTCCTGTGTTTCGCCCGCTGCTGTAAGGGTAACGGCGCGGATGGCGCAAGAAATTTGATTCGACGATCGGCTGCTGATGATGTGTACGAGTATGAAGGAGTACGAAACTGCTCACGAATCATGGTTTGGGGCGGCAATATAGACCTGTCGGCGCAGAGGGAGTTGGAGGATAGGCAACAGCGGTTGGTAATGTTCAAAGATACTATGGTTTGCCATTTACAAGCGGGAATGTATATTCGAGCTCACTGGGCAGCACGTCAATGATATCAAGCTGTGTCAGCAAACCTCTTAGGATTGCAGCACTGGTCTTGATTTTCGAGAATTTCATGGAGCACGCTCATGCCGCCAGCGTGGAGGGCGACTGCCTCGCTTCCTTGGACAACTTGAACCGAAAGGTCGCAAAGGAACTGTAAAGCGACGGAGTCGCTCCTTTAAAATTTGAAAACGAGACCGCACCGCCAAAATTGCGACGGTCTCTGCCAACATAATGCTATCCTCAGTCCGACAATTGTTCGCGTAGGCGTCAATACGTGCTTCGTGGAAACGTAGACGCATAGTCATGACTCCATCATCGTTCTCGATTTGACATCAGATATGACATCGGTGGGCATCGAGGGTCATTATCCCCCCTCTCATCCATCCCTTTGCCAGACACAAGTAATAAGAACATGCCAAACTGTTCCATGAATAAAGCAACAGGTCTCAAGACTCCCGAATTGTGTTTTCCACAATCACTCCAAAACTTTCTCGCAAATAAAGGCCAGTACAGACTTGCAATCACCCTTGTTTCCCACTTTCTGGTCTTTCGCTTTTGTGTCCCCAAAATGAGCAACGTTTACAGAGCCTTGACAATCTTCTCCATGGCCTCGATCAGGATATCGGCGTGGTGCTCCTGGAAGATCAGCATGGGGCGCAGACGCACGGCGCTGGTGCCGCTGCCGCCAATGTTGACGCCAAAGGTCTTGGCCTTGGCAAGGAACTCGTCGCGCTTGGGGTTGTCAAAGGCGATAAAGGTGCCCTGGCCCTTTCCTCGCAGGTTCTGGAAGTGGTCGGGGTACTTCTGGGCGAGAGTCTCGATCTTGCCGTAGAGGTAGTCGCCGACCTTGGCGGTGTGGTTGACGAGGTCGAGACGCTCAATCTCGTTGACGATGCCGCGGAAGAGCAGGGCCTTGGCTGGGTCGCCCATCCAGGTGTTGAACTGGCGGTAAGGCTTGTTGGGCCGCATGTCCTTGCTGCGGAAGTAGTATCCGGCAGTCTGAGCCTTCTTGGAGAAGGTGACCATGTCAGGAGGATCCTGCAGGTTCCAGTGCTCGTGAGCCCAGAACTTGCCCGTGGCGCCGAGGCCCGTCTGGACCTCGTCGGCGATGAGCAGGACGCCGTGCTTCTTGGTCACGGCGCGGAGCTTCTGGAAGAAGGAGGGGCTGGCGTGGTTGTCACCACCCTCGCTCTGTACGGGCTCGACGATGACGGCGGCAGGGGGCACGCGCCACGTCTTGATGAGGTGCTCAACCTCGTCGATGCTGGCCTGCTCGGCCTTGGCGTTCTCCTCAACGTGCTGGTCCAGGGGATACTTGAGCTGGGGGAAAGTGGCCTGGGGCCAGTCGAAGGCGGGGATGTCGATCTTGTGGATGGGCTTGGAGCGGGTGGTGGACAGGGAGCCGAAGAGACGGCCGTGGAAGCTCTGCTTGAAGGACATGATGGAGAGGTTGGGGCATCCAGGGGCCTCGTTCCGCATGGCCGACTCGATCTCCTCGGGAGTGAAGTCGACATCCGGGCCACCTCGCTCGAGCTGGCGGCGGTACATGAAGGCGGCCTTGTAGGCGATCTCGTTGGCGTCGGAACCGGCCATGGCGGTGTAGACGTTGTCGAGGCCCTTGGGCGCATACTTGAGGATACCCGACTTGAGGATGGAAGCCCATGTGTGGGAGGGGAAGTTGCCGAGGGCAGGGCGGTTGATGATGGCATCGACCATCTCGGGGGTCTGGGCGACCTTGGCAAGGGCCGGGTTGTTGTAGCCGACGGGGATAGAGGCAATCTGGGCGTACCTGGCGCGATGTTGTCAGCTTATGTTCGGTTCACGCGCGACTCTCCATGAAAGCTCGCCATCAATGAGCGTCGGCTGTGTTGGACACAACAAGCAAGCAGTGGTGGAGATGGAGCAAGCGGCACTCACACGTCCAGCAGCATGTTGCCATCGGGGTCGGCAATGTAGTTGCCCGCGCTCTTGGTGTAGTCGGCAATCATGTTCAAGCTCCGCGTCTCAAACGCGTCCTGCAGCTCCTTGATGTGCTTGGTGCTCTCGGGCCCGGGGATGGACTTGGTCTTGAGGATGGGCGCCTGGGGCTCGTCCCTGTGGAAGGACTTGACGGCGGCCATTCGCACCGCGCCGGCGCTGCTGAAGCCGCGAGACGAGGCCAGGGAGCGCGCAGCGAGGACGGGCCGCATGGCAGCCTTGCCTGCGCCAACCGCACGGAGGGCCGGCATCGCGATATCGGAGGTGGGTGGTGTTGATGTAAGTGGGTTGTCTGTCGCCTCTGTGACGGGGGATACGGTCGGTCAATGAAGGCCAGGGCTTGCAATCTAGCAGCTTGCGATGGAAGACGTGATGTCCCGAGATGCAATTATCGGGACGGTGAATACCAATTCCGAGAAACAAGAGTAGAGTTGGCAGGGAGGAGGCAGGAGCTTCTGACATGAAGACGGCACCACCAACCTTTTATCGCCTGAATCCAACGGCTTATCTGTGGGGCTACTGGGCAGGTACGGAGTACAAGCTACAATATTGCGGGGATGTGCTGGGGTGCCGCAGGTGCCGTGGCCCGTCTGTGCTTGCCACTGGGCCCGGCCAAGCTCAGGAGTCTCAGGAGTTTTCGGATATTCCAGTGGCCATCAGTCGTGTTCCGGGGCGGCGCTGGGGCGGTCCATCCCCCAACCCAGGGCGCACAGGTGCCTCCCACCCCTGTAGCAAACCCACCGAGCTGGGCCCGCGATGTGAATGGTTGGCAACCCATTGGCCACAGGGGCGTCGCCGTTACGTACTCGGTGCCCTGCATGTAGCCCACACCCACCCGTGACTGCATCGGAGGAGGCTCCCGTCGTTCCAGCGGGGGTTGGGCAGGTTCCTGCGCAGGCGAGCTATGGCCGAGAGAGGCAGAATCGGAGAGAAGTTGGAGGAGACGAGGTGAGGGAACACGGCAAGGCCAGCCACAGGTCTCACAGGAGGTTCACTGCTCACCTGGGCCGCGTCTGTTGCACCCAGGCCCCACGGGGGTCGGGAGCCCGCTGCACCGAGCGCCCCGACGTCGGCGGCCCATGCCCTCGGTGTGCACCTCGGGCTCGACGACAACACCAACGCCTTGTATAGTTGATTGTGGTGGCGGTGGTGGCCGCAAAGCGTCTCCACGATGCTCGCAAACTAGCCCGTATACGTGTCTACGTACCTCTGCGATGACGGCCTCGTTTGATTCCTTGCCCTGTTCGTGCATCGTCGCATGATGGACGCCGTGTCCCCCGACCTTGTCCGTAGCCGCCATGTAACCAGTACCTTACTCTTGCTCCACGATAGCCATTTCGAGGTCTAATAGCTAGGTCAAATAATAATATAAGCTCGTTCCCTTCTGTCCATCCATCTTCTTGCCAGCTGCCCACCCAGGCAGCCCTCAGCCACCCCCGGCCCAGGAACCGCCCCCATGCTGGCCAAGTGCTCCATACCGCGTGCAAGTCGCCGTGACACCATGACACCACGAAACCAAACGAGCTCCCTCTGTGTACAGATGGACGAGCAATCCTCGGTGCTCACATGGCCTAGGGGCGTGCAGCGCAGCCCACTCCGTCACGCTGGCCCTCGAGCTAGTCATGCGCGCGCCTCCCTAGCCCAAACCACACACCCTTCACACCGAGTTCACTGATTGCCCCGGGCCCCGTGGACTCCGGCCGCCCCTCCGGATCCGGCCTCCGGGGCCTCCGTCCCACGATCCCGCCGACGCCCGACGCCATGTCGACGGACACGACTAGCTTTGCTCACAAAGTCGCACCGGACGGACAGCGGCACGCGACATGGCGCCGCATGACGAGGATAACTCGGAATTCTTGCCCGCCTCGATTGGTCTGTCTCCCGCCATTCATGTCACGATCCACCTGGCTTCTCCACGATGCATCGTAGCGGGGCCATCGACTCTAAAGTATACCTAGGTACGTACGGAGTAGGCCTACTGACTCCAGCTTGTGAAGAGCCGTTTCCTCCACGATATTACTTAGCCCATGCTGCCAAATGCTGCCTCTCTGTTCGATGCAACCAATGCCTCCTTAATCAAACTTGCCACCCAATATGCTCAAACTGGAACTGATAGGACCTCTTTCCAAACCGTCCAGCCATGGAAACGAGAAAGCGCAATGTCAAAATCACGAGTCGACTGAAAAACGGCAACGCCGTGTCTGAATCCATGAAATCCTGTAGCAACTTCCAACCAAGTAGGAAGCTGCCGTCGCACGCCCTCCGATGCATCGCTCCACGCTGATCCTGTATATGAATGGAACGTTTCCTCCCAGGTACGACCGATCTCGTGGATAGGTCATCATATCGACCCTTCCGCCTCTTCTTGTTCCCGCATATACTTCACAAACGTCTTCTTGTGGGTCTAGACACAGAAAACCGTCAGTCATCCAGTCTTTTCATGCTCTCCCAAAGAGCACCGCTTACCATGCCGGCGTATCTGCCGTCTTTCAGGGCACATATATACCGAAGCCCCAGCTTGACAAAACACTCATACACAAGGTCCATAGGTGATCGGATGTCAAGCGCGACAGGTGCCTGAAGCTGTGTCAGTAATCTCCCGCGTTTACCTGCGCACCGGGTCGCACTTACAGGGTCAATGTATCGCGTAAAATCCGTTGGATCTGGCTCGTCGTCTTCATCCTCGTCGATGCTTGGTACGCGGTCCATCAGGCAAAGACTCAACTGCTCATCCTCGAGCTGGTCTAGGGCATACTCGAGGTCTGGCGCCGGGATAAGCCCTACCAAGACGTCCTGGCGGACAATGGGCAGCCCTCCATCAAGCTCACCAGCTCGATGCAGAATCTCCAGCTTGGCTCTGAGGCTCGCCGCGGAGACCAGGGGCGAGTTGGTGATGTCAATCACTCTCTCCCGGCGCACACGCGGCACAATGTCCGCCAGATCACCGGTAAATACGGGCTTGTGCTTGTTGTCCAAGAACGGGTACGAGTTCATGTTCGTGAGGAGGTCCTGAAACGACGTCAGCTTTCGACCATGCTCGCCATTCACAAAAGGCAACTCACATAAATGCTGTTTGGCTCAATGGCATCTGCTGTCCACTTGGCCACGAGCACTGATAGTGAAAAGGGAAGCACGTAATCGAGACTGCCAGTCAGCTCGAACAAGATGACTGCCAGAGTCACCGAAAGTCGGGTGACGCCGCACATGGTAGCGCCGGCCGCGATCAGACCGTATACTCCAGGCTGGATGCACGTTCCATCAGCCGCGGTAGCACAGTTGCCAAAGATTGCCCAGTGTGGTACCGCAAGCACCAGCCACTGCACCAGGTGGCCAATGATCCGGCCCATCAACCCGCCCACGACCATGGACGGGATGTAGATCCCTGCAGGTACTTTCTACGAAGGGGTTAGCCGATTACACCTCGGGACTTTTACCAAGCAGGCACTCACAATGCCGAATGTGATGACTGTCAAGAAGCCTTTGATGAGGAATGCAATAAACAGGGTCAGGATAATGGCTGGGATGTCGTGGACGGACTTGGGGCAAAGGCCAAGCTCGTCCTTATTGCCATCGGTTGAGTCGTCGCAGGGGGATGCCAAGTTCAGCAGCAGCTTGGCCACTGGAAGCTTGGTCAGGGCGTTCCAGTAGCTCATGAGACCTGTCGTCACTGCGACCAGAAATACCTCGAGAATCGGATATGCCTTTATGAACGTGATGCGGCGGAAGCTTTGGGCCCAATACTTGGATGCCTTGATGAAAAGCGCACCAAGGGCGCCGCCGAGGATGCCGACGAAGATGAATCCCAGCAGCTCAAAGTATTCCCAGTCGATCAGATAACGAACCTGGAACATGACAATCTTGTGGGTTCCGTAGGGGTTCAGGAACTTGAGCGACAGGGCAGCAATGATGCAACAGAAAAAAGTCCTGAAGAGCGTCTTGGCTGGAAAGAAGTAAGCCACCTCCTCCAGGCCGAACAAGACGCCTCCGAGCGGAGCACCGAAGGCGACAGCAACACCAGCGGCGGCGGCGGCGGAGAGAACCTCTCGTCTCTTGGCGTCGTTTCGATCATATTTTGAAAATAAACGGCATGTGATATTGCCCACGCACGCCGCCATATGCACAAATGGCCCCTCCTTGCCGAGACTGAGGCCCGATGAGACACTGAGGATGAGAGCTACCATCTTGATTACCAACGTCTTGAGACCGAGGAAGCCATGCAAGACGAACCCGCTCAGGATGACACGGACTTCTGCAACACCGCTGCCGGCTGCCGAGTAGTACACCATGGGCGGGCTTTCTTGATACGGGTCGTTTTGC
This sequence comes from Tolypocladium cylindrosporum, assembly GCA_024340765.1. Taxonomy (NCBI): domain Eukaryota; kingdom Fungi; phylum Ascomycota; class Sordariomycetes; order Hypocreales; family Ophiocordycipitaceae; genus Tolypocladium; species Tolypocladium cylindrosporum. The sequence continues at coordinate 7,171 of JALHCC010000674.1, forward strand.
TGGCGGGGGCTTGCAGTCTCGTCGGTCTGGATGTCGTCAGCCAGCAGGGGTAGTCTCTCGGCCGCCAGGTTCTCGTCAAGCGTGGTCAGGCGGTACGCAGACGGTACAACCGTCTTGGTCCATAAGGCTATCCAGCACGAAAGCACGGCGAAGCTGATGACGCACATCAAATACACGGAGAATTCGGTCCATTCCGCGCCAAAGGGGTGATGGTTCAGGGCTTCGGACCAGTTCTTCCAGTCTTCACAAGCGCCGCGGGGGCAGCATTTCTGTATGCAATATCAGTAGCTGCCGCTTCATGTCACATCGTCAAGATACCCCACCTTTTCGTCAAGATACCACGCCCTCGCACAGTAGCCATCCTTGAAATCGAACACAGTGGACTCGGCCACGTCGACGGTATACGCAATCAGCGCGATGATGACGCCTGAAAGGGCGCTGAGAATCCATCCCTGCGCGCCGTCGAGCGCAACAAGAACACGGCCCCGAAAGTCCTTCCTGCTACGGAGAGCCTTGACACGATGGGAGTCGGCGATAGTATCGTGTACCCAGTCGGTGCTGGTGAATTGATCGTACCATACCCGCTCGTCGGGGAATATGGAGCCTTTCGATTCCGACATGGAGCCACGCCGTTCAGAGAGGGCTGAAATCAGTCGCTGGCCCCATGACCCGTGCCGGCTGTGATGCCGTGCACTGCGGACGCTGCCTGAAGACAGACCTTAGTTAGACTTAGACGATGGCTCTGATGGAGGGAGGACGAAGGGCAGCTTGCCTGTGTAGCTCTGGTTTCGAGACAAATGCGGAACTCTGGGAGAGTTGGTGCCGGTCTGTATGCGTACTCGGGATCTCGAGGTCGCCAACAACGGGGACCGCTCGTCTGGTTCGCTGCTCGAGTGATGGCGGTTCAAAGGAAATGGCCGACGTGTCGTACGAGGAGACGGCGGCTGGGAGATGGGGCGGTCCCCCTCCTGGTCAGCCATGGTGTCGGTTTGATCGTGGCAGGACACAGCAGAGGCCCGGCCCGTCCTGGTCCTGATACGGTAGGGTGCAGGTATTCGAGAGAAGGTGGTACGCGACGCGCAACGGGTTGTTATCGACCGGCAGGATCGAGCACGGTCTCGTCCTTCAATATGCACGGGTGCCCTCGACGGTGGAACGCCCAAGGTGGAGTCGGAAAGTCGTGCGGGAGCAACGGAGCAGAGGAGCGAGGAGTAGGGTTCGTGAGCGAGGTTCGGTTCGAGGGACGGAGGTTGAGAAGCTCGTCGCAGAGGTAAGGTAGGCAATGCAGGCAAAGAGGCAGCCACGAGGCAAGTGAGGCTTGCGCCCCGTCACTTCTGCTTGCCTGCTATTCGATGTCCCCGTGTGTGTCGACTGAAGTCGAGGTACCAAACAGTCTAGGTAGCAAGCAGGACAAGAGGGGATTCAAAGCTCACATGAGCCTGGTGTTGTCTCAACCTCCGTCGGGCTGTGCCTTTGCTGCCCTCGAGTTCCAGGTGACCACCCTGAGCTCCGACAGCAACTCCGTCGAGGTCCGAGCCGAGTCCCCCTCAGCAAGGCAAAAATGACAGATGATGCGACTTGATCAAGTGGTTGTGGCTCTACCAAAGTACGAGGAGGGGGAGCTCGGACAAGGTGTGACGAAGGGCCGTGCGTCCCTGGTGCGTGCGTCCCTGGCCACGCGCTGGAGATGTCATCATATGGCGCCGTCAGGGATTGACAATTGGGCCCCCGCAGGGCATTAGTGCGGCGCAGTGGCCGCTGAAGGACGGACCCTGGGCTGGGACGTCACTACCTACTACGAGTAGATGTGCTGTAAAGGCGCCGCAAGCGCCGTAAGCCCGGAGTACCTGTAATATCCTTCACTGTATTTGCAACAGTTCATGCCACACCCCGCTTACACGGTGAACGTACACTTGGATGCATGGTACCTTGAATCATCGTCCGGTCTACTCCGTACGGCCGCTTGCATGGTCATTGGCACCCGCATGCTGTGTAACTATTTAGATCACGGACGGGATGTGGCCGCGTCGCCCACTGTGGCGCCTGACGCATGTCACCCTGTGCCCTGACGTTGGGTGCCTCGGCGCGGCCCCAAGTATTTCCGGCGCAGCCAACTTCTTATCTTATCGCCCAGGAAATTTTCCAGAGCGCAGCACCTGAAAAGTTGCAGAGGCTCATCATCGCCATTTTCCTCAGAACCAGATCCGCCTGAAGCCCCGAAACCGTGGGCAGATACAGCATCATCCACCACCATGGGCAAAAAGAGAAAGGCCTCCGGCCGCAATGCCGAGCCCAAGGGTCCCAAGGAGCTCGACACGGCGGATGCTCGGCTCGGACCTGTTTCAACATACGAAGATGTCGCCAACTCGGAGGATGAATACTTCCTGAATCAGGACAAGATTATGCTTGAAGACGAACCGGGCTCTAAGCGCAGGAGAAAGGAAGAGGAAGAGATTGAGCTCTCAGATGAAGAAATCCTGGGCTACGAGGACACTGACTCTGACGACGACGACGACGACGACGACGACGACGAGACCGAACGCCCCACCAGCAAGCCCAAGAAGACGTCTGGCAAAAAGTCCGCCGCCTCCGACGAAGAGGGTGGCGAGGAGGAGGAGGAAGACTCTGGGTGGTGGGGCTCTTCCAAGAGAGAATACTACGATGCGGACAACATTGAAACCGAAGCCGACGCTCTGGAAGAAGAGGCCGAAGCAAAGCGTCTGCAGCAGAAGAAGCTGTCAAAGATGAGAGAGGAGGACTTTGTCTTTGACGGCGACGAATGGCTGGCAGCAGAGCCGGAGGCGGAGGAAAACGACGACACAGTGACAGAAGTGCTCAAGGACGTCGAGGTTACCGACGACATGAACCCTGAAGAGAGGTCCAAACTCCTCGCGACAAGATACCCCGAGTTTGAGCACCTCGTGAACGAATTCCAAGAGTTGCAGCCAGTTCTTGAGAGCCTCAAGGCTGAGGCATTGGGGAAAGCAGGCACAACACTACAAGCAATCAAGTATTGGGTTTTGGGGTGTTATGTTGCTGCCCTGGCCAGCTACTTTGCAGTCCTGACCTCACCGGCGCGAGATTCCGACAAATTGCAGAAGCCTCTCGCCCCCTCCGAGCTACGCGACCACGATGTCATGGAGACGTTGGTGATCTGTCGCAGTGCCTGGGAAAGAGTGAAACACACGATGTCGCCCAGCAGCTCTGACGACTTGTCGCCGCCTGATGTGGACATGGACACCAGTGGCCTGGACATTTCGATGAATGGAGCCGAGAAGCTGGAAGAGAAGAAGGTGGCAAAGAAGGACAAGGCTACGGCGGCGAAGCAAGCAAAGAAGCAGGCCAAGGCCCGGGCGATCGAGGACAGCGTTGCGGACCTTTACAACTTTCCTATTGGTGCTGGCAAATCGAAGAAGAGAGACCAGGAAACGTCTCCTCAGAAAGATGACGACAACTCCGATTTTGGCGAGGAGGATGCCCTGGATGCCCGAACTGCGGCAGACAAGGCGGCGCGAAAGAAGAGCCTGAAGTTCTATACGTCGCAGATTGCACAAAAGGCCAACCGTCGCGCGGGTGCAGGACGTGATGCAGGAGGCGATATGGACATACCACATCGAGAGCGACTACGGGATCGCCAGGCTCGCCTCCTTGCAGCGGCAGAGAAGCGCGGCAAGAAGGGATCCAAACACGGCGCAGACCTCGGCGACGACAGTGACGATGATGATGACAAGACAGCCAACGCCATGCGCGAGGACGAGGACGGCTACTACGACATGGTGGCGCACGCGTCCAAGAACAAGCGAGACGACAAGGCCGCCCGGTTTGCCGCCTTCGCCGCAGCCAGCAAAGCGGACAGAGTGGTTGAGAAGGAGGTGATTGGCGATGATGGCAAAAGAAAGATTACGTATGCCATTGAGAAGAACAAGGGATTGACTCCGAGAAGGGGCAAGGACGTGAGGAACCCGAGAGTCAAGAGGAGAAAGCAGTACGAGGCCAAGCAGAAGAAGCTCAAGAGCATGAAGCCTGTGTGGCAGGGTGGCGAGCCCAAAGGAGGATACCGGGGTGAGCTTTCTGGTATCAATACTTCGGTCATCAAGAGCGTCAAGCTGTAGGTTGATTGGCTTAATAAATACTACAAGTCTGGAATTGCATCAGGAATGCCTGCGAAGCGTACGTAAATATCTAGGAGCGCCATGGTTCTCGGGCGCGTAAGAGCTCAGCTGTGAGGATGCACCAGAAGCTCCATTGGCTCGACCCAACACTCGCCATTGATTGCCCCACCAAGGATTCCTCGCAAGACAACATGACCTGAACACATCAGCAGCTTGCAACTCGGCGCAACCCCCTTCAACCGACCGAGCTGCAGCGACACACGGCGTTGCTCCCGGCGACACATGACACCGATGTTGGATACTTTATAGAAGCCTGCCTCATAATTCCTCCGCTGCCGCCGCCGCTCCAGCCAGCCGTTGCAATGGCCTCGACTCCCGACCAGTCGACGCTCACGTCGTCGGCCCAGATCTTCTCCGCGAACCACACCATCCCGCAGATCCGCTCGATACACAAGTCCCTCCATGTCCAGATCGAAGAGAAGTCGAACCGCCTGCGCACGCAGGTGGGCAGCTCGTACCGCGAATTGCTGGGCACCGCCGACACCATCGTGCAGATGCGCGCGGACAACGATCAGGTCCAGGACCTGCTGGGCAAGGTGGGTGGGCGCTGCGGGCGGACGATTGTTGTTTCCAAGGCCACGGGGCTGGCCAGATTTGTGACGAGAACACGGAATACGGATGCGGGCAAGGCTGCAAGGATGAGGCTGTTGGATGGCTGTGGGCTCATGGTGGGCAGGATCCTCAAGGGCCAGGGTGGCCTGGACGAGGGAGTCAAGAGGGGGGGCAGACTCGTGCTGGCGACAAAGGTGTGGGTGCTGAGCCGGCTGCTGATCAAGAGCTTCGAAGAGGAGGCTCCCGATGAGAGCGTGAAGCACCACATGGAAACGGCTAGGAAGACGCAGGGAACACTCCGCCGGCGACTTTTGAGCGGCATCAAGAAGGCCCTGGAGAAGGCAGATGAGGGTACAGAAAAGGACGACGTGCTCAAAGCACTCTGCGCATACAGCCTTGTGACCAGCTCCGGCGCGAGGGACGTCCTCCGGCACTTCCTCTCTGTGCGGGGAGAGGCCATGGCGCTGGCATTCGATTTGGACGAGGGCGAGCGTGCTACAACCACTGAGGATGTTGTGCGGAGCTTGAAGCTGTACACGAGAACTCTTCTGGATGTGCAGGCTCTGGTCCCGGCCAAGCTCTCACCTGCTTTGGCAGGCTTGAAGAGCCACCCGCTACTCGCCGACACCTCCCTCGGCCAACTCGAAGGGTTACGCCTAGACGTATATGAGCGCTGGTGCAGTGAGGAGATTCAGGATTTCACACCCTTCATTCGCCATGACGACCTGGACGGGAAACAGGCAAGGGACATGCTCACCGGGTGGGCCAAGAAGGGAGGGGAGGTCCTCCTCAAAGGTCTGAAGAAGACACTCGAGCAGATGACTGACTTCAAGTCGATAATGGAACTTCGGACTCAGGTCCTTCAGCTTTGGATCCGAGACGGAGGCAGAGCAAGGGGCTTCGATCCGCTGGAGATGCAAGACGACTTGCGGGATTCCATCAACGCTCGCATGCTAGCCGTACTGGAAACCAAGGTAACAAAACTTCGCCTCGTGGGGTCGGAAGTCAGAGCCACGCTTGAAGGCTGGCAAGAAGGTGTCACGGACAAGTACCCCGGCTTGTGGGATGATGATGGCTACGACACGGCGCTGTCGAATGGCGCCGCGCTGTTTGTGCAAGAGGTGGTCTCCCGCCTATACGGCCGCAGCGATGCGGTTTCCAAAGCGGTACACAGCTACAGCTCATGGTTCCATGTCATTGACGACGTCAAGGACGTGGTAGAGCGGCTGAGAAAGCAGCGATGGGACAACGACTACGACGAGATTGAGGACGAGGAAACGATTGAGGCGAGGCAGCAGGCCCTGAGCAAGGACGACCCCCGCAAGTTGCAAGAGAGGCTGGACACGACCCTCGACAAGTCGTTTTCCGAGCTTGAGGGACAGCTGGGCAAGCTATGGGAGGCACAGGCCGAGGGGCCGACGAACGGTGCCATTGCCATGTACCTCATTCGCATCCTCCGAGACATCCGATCGCAGCTTCCAGAACGATCCGCAATCGAAGACTTTGGGCTTGCCATTGTCCCCGGCTTGCACAACCAGGTCGCGGTTCATGTGGCGACGCCAGCGATGGACGACTTTGCGACAACTGCGCTGTCGGGCAGAAAAGTACCCGGGAAGCCGCTGTGGGAAGGGGAGCCGCCGCTGCCTAACCAGCCTTCCCCTGGGATATTCCAGTTTCTGCAGAACCTGTCGCTGTCGATGACGGACGCAGGTGTTGACCTGTGGACGGCGGCGGCAGTGGCTGCTTTGAAGAAACATTTGTGCGAGCAGTTGGGTAAGACGTGGCGGGAAGAGCTGTCTAGTCTCTCTGCCAAGGAGACAACAAACGAAGCCAAGAATGACGAGAGGTCCAGTGGCGACGACAAAGAGTTGGGACAGGACCAAACGGGCGAAGAGGGCAAGCAAGACACGTTGCCCACCGGTGAGCAGATCCGTGACCTCCGCGTCCAGTGGCTATTCGACGTCTCGTTCCTGCAGCTCTGCGTCGGGAACATATCAGGAACTCCCTCGGAGGAGCTCAAGAGCCTAGAAGATGAGATTAACAAGCATACCGGCTTCGACGACGAAATATCGCGGCAGCGCATCGGCAAGGCCTCGCAGGACTACTGGCAGCGCACGAGCCTGCTATTCGGCCTGCTGGCTTGAAAGCCGCCTGAACTAGAAGAATAATACGTTTCAAGTTCGCTCCGCATATACAGTCTACATGCCGTGCCTCGTGGTTAATCTACTCTAACACGGGCCCTGCAGGCGCTCGCGCCGACTCATAGCTTGTGCCTCTTCTCGCCGCTCGCCAGCTTGCGAAACTCCTCTTGCGGAATGCCCTTGACGAAGCGATCCACACCAGCAAGCACCTCGTGCACGGTCTGCGAGTGGATGACCTCCATGTCCGGCCCACGGATGAGCTTCTTGATGCCGATCATGCTCTCGCCGTTGAGGTGGTCGCCCAGCCGGTCGTCCACCTCCTTGAGCACCCGCTCCCGGAACGCCGCGTCCTGGCCCTTGGCGAAGTCGAAAATCTCGTTCACGTAGCCGGCCTTCTCGAGCTCCTGCGCGGACAGGCGCCGGCTCATGATGAGGGCCTCGTTGGCCTTGGCGAGGCCGAGGCGCTGGACGAGCGCGCGCGAGGAGCCGCCCTCGGCGACGAGGCCGATGGAGGAGAAGGGCGTGAGCAGGAAGGCGTGGGGCACGGCGTAGATGAAGTCGGCGAAGGAGATGATGGCAGCCGAGAGGCCAATGACGGGGCCGTTGAGGCCCACGACGAGGACCTTGGGGTGGGTGGCGAAGGTGTGCGTGATGTTGAGGTTGAAGGCGGCGAAGGTGGTGAGCCAGAGCTTGTGCGACTCGGCGGGATCGTCGGGGGTGGCGCGGCCGACGGAGACGTCGGCGCCGCTGCAGTCGGTCAGCATTGATTTCTGTTCAGGCGTCGGGAGTCGAGGGTCGTCGTCTGTCGTGAGACGTCAGGTGGTGGTGAGGCCCGCGGATAGCATCATCCACCCCGTCACGAGTCCCACGACAGACATCAAGACAACCCAAGCCACGCTCACATCACTGACGAAGCAACACCTGAATCAAAGAACCCCAGAAGACAAGGCGAGAGACATACGCAGAAAAGTAGCGCCCCTTGGCCAGGATGACCGTCACAAAGACCTCGTCGTGCGTGGCCACCTCCTTCATCCTGCGCGCCAGGTCGTAGTACTGCATCAGGCCCAGGGCGTTGAGCTTCTTGTCGTTGTCGATGGTGATGACGGCGACGCGCCCGCGGTAGTCGACGCTGATGATGGACTCGGCGCCGGGGTCTGCCATGGTGACGGGTGTTCTGTGAGGCGACGGTGGGTGTTTTGTGAGGCGACGAAGCTGCGAGTCGAGAAGAAATCGACGTCGGCAATCGGCGGGCACCAGGCTTGTGCGATGCGAGCAGCAAATCGTCAACCGGGACAGATACGCAGCATCACAGCTCGCCGGGAGACCATGGCGTTCTTATTGAGACAGACTGGGCCCAAGGATCGGGCCATGTACTTCGTACCCCACACTCCACCGCCGTGCCTCGGCCCGCTCGGGCTGCGGGGACGCCGGCATCCCGGGACAATTGATTTCTCATCTCAGCTTCTCGGCTCTCTCACGCAGCAGCTCGCGAGTTGCATTCGCTGGATTATCCGTCAGTGGGGTTGGAGTTTGGTTCTTGCACTGCGTGCCTCCTGGTCGCGGTGCGGGCTCCTTGAAGTTTGAACGCAAATGCTATGTACCCTATAGCTCTGAAGTCCGCTTACAGCCTCCAACACCGGCTTCGATTAACACCAGCCCCGGGCATCTGACTTCTGAACCAATGCACTGTGCTGCGTAGGAACTCTTCGATAGCATGTTCCGCGAGGTCGGCGTAGTAGTCCGGGGCCATGATTCGATCCCAATTCAAGTCTATCCTGGCCGAGGCTCCAAGTGTGAACGATGCGAGCGTGGCCTCAGTGGTTTCCGCGACTGCCATGTTGTTCTGCTGCTCTGGAGCCTCATCGTATTCAAGGACCGTTCTGACTCTTCAGAGTTAGTCTTCGAAAGCGGTGTTTGCAGGGGGCTCGGTGAACCAGCTCACCACCTGGGTCTCTTTGTTGTACAGACAAGGTACTGTTCCCAAACAGCGTACCTGACCTCGGGCTAGGCCTTCCCTCGACTGAATGAGTACCTGCCGAGAGACTCTAAATTATATAAATTCTTAGAAATGACCCGCTTGAAGCTCAAATTTGCATTCGCTGGGTTGCATGGAGAGCTCTTCATCGCGGAATTGACGAGCTTCGGCTGCAGCCCCGACTCTACGACACGCATCACGGAGAGGGCCCTCGTCAAGGTCTGATCTCAAAGGCGCAGCTTTTCACACCGTCAACCTGACGGCAGCTACACTATATTATCAACCCTTTAATGTGTATCAGCTTCTCCACTAAGATTCAACATCACCCATCCCCACGCCGGGTTCCAGGGTTTTCCCAGACAAGAGCCTTGAGCTCGCGTATGTTGACCAATGTTCCCCTTATTACCGACGCTGAGCAACACTGGCACGCCGTACTCCTGACGTTGTCTGGGCGTCGCCTATGAAGCCAACTTCGTCCTTCAATTTGACGCCCCCCTTTGCCGTCACTGATCACTTGCCGCCTCCTGGAATTGGGTGCGCTCTGTGCTGGTTGGTGGACGGAAACCGAACCACACTGACGGCCCAACTGCACTGGCAAAGAACAGCAAGGCGGATGTGCAGCGTCGATAAACATATCCAATGGTTCTTTGTTTGCCCGGTCCACTCATCGGAGGTGCTGTCTGCACAGCGCCGTGTGCTTCCGCCGACTCCCAATGCAGCCTCCCGTCTGGTTACATCACCCTTGTGCTCGCCGCATCTCGTAAACTCACATCTGATTCTGAACGCGTCACCAGGCTGGAATACTTGTGATTTTATCTATATTCGGACTTACGATAGCACAATGTCACGGCCTTGACAGTGTACCGAACCATATCACAAAGATGGAGTCCCGAGCGCCGTACCCGGAAAGAAAGGCTTCTGCCGAATCGTGCCAAGCCCACAAACCGAAACTGAAAACTAGCCTCGAGAAACAAATCACGCGGCAAGACAACTCCGGAACGGAGTCAGGATCCGAGCCCGAGGGCTCGTCCATGCCCGAGCCAACGCGGCTCCTTGACCGCGTCCTCGTCCTCGCGCGCCGCCGCGCCGGAGCTGCCAGGAACGAGGCCAACCAGGCGGTAGACGCCGAGCGCAAACGGCACCGGAGGGAGGTACACGTGCCAAATATCCAGCGCCTGCTGGGCGAGGCGGCCTGCCAGGAGGACATGAAAATGGCCAAGCTGTTGCGCGTGCAGGCGAGCAAGGACCGCAAGCTCGCGGCTAAGCTTGGACCGGAGCAGCTCTCGAAGGCGGAGGTGTACGAGAAGCTGTGGGCGCTCGTCGAAGCGGAGGGTGGGCTGGCGCAGAAGAAAGGCGAGGCGCGGGAGGCATGGACCGGGAGGATGTGGCGCTTGGATGGCCAGGTGCGGAGGCTGTGGACCTACTACCAGGAGCGATTGCAGGGCGCGGAGAAGAGGTACGTCGACGGCATGCCCGTGCGGGAGATGATGCGCCCGCCGGTCTTCACGCCGCACACGAGACGACCGCGCTCGGGGCGGGAAGGATGCCTGCAGTGCGGCATGAAGCGGCTGGCCTGCTCGCGGACGAGGCTCCTCCCGGGCGTGAGCACACGGGAGCCGTGCCGCCGCTGTGCGCGCCGCGGGGAGCCGTGTCTTGCGCCGCCCGACGAGGACGAGGACGAGGACAGGCCCCGGAAATCCTCCGCCGGTGAGAGGAGCGCTGCCAAAGAGGAGCGTGCCCGGCTGGTCAAGGAGGCGCTGGACGCCAAGGCCGGCGTGATGCTCGAAGTCGGGGGCGCCGGGAGGCTCGTCGAGGCCGAGACGGCGCGGTTTGCGCTGCCGCTGCTGCGGGATGAGGACGGGCTAGTACAGCCTGGGAGATGCGACTGTGTACAGGTCTGCAGATGCAGTGTCTTGGGCATGATGGCGATGGTCGGGCGTGTAAGTCGAGTTGCCTAATGCGGAGGTGGGTGAGGTGCTGTGGGCGAATGAGGCGAGGCCTCTCGAACGACGTCCCGTCCCGGTCCCCACACCTCAGCTTCAACGCCGTAATAGGACAACTTCACTCACTGTTCATCATCATCACACTCGCTCACATCTCGTCAACCCACACTCAGTCACAAAACAGCAATGCCTCCGCCACCGGACCTCTCCGCCTACCGCCTCCCCGACGCCGACTCGCAGCGCATCTTCCACTCCGAGATCCTCCCCGCCGAGCTCCCCCCGGCAGATGCCCAGCTCCGCTCATCGCCGGCCTCGGCACCCACGCCCCTGGTCCTCCTCGCCGTCGGCCAGACCGGCGCCGGCAAGACGCTCCTCGCGCAGACGCTGCTCGGGCCCCTGCGGCTCCTCCGCGGGCCCGCGTCCCCGCCGCCGGCGCACCTCATCGCGGATACGTACAAGACTTACCACCCGCAGTACACGCGCCTCATGCTCTCAACGCCGCACCTCGCTTCGCCTGCTACGGGCTTTGACGCGCGCAGGTGGCTCGCCATGGCCGCACGCGAGGTCGTCCGCCGCCGCGCCGACGTGTTGCTCGAGAGCGCCTGCCGCCACCCCGACGATTTCGTGCAGCTGGCGCGCATCTTCCACCAGGCCGGGTACCGCGTCGAAGTCGTTCTGCTCGCCGTCCCCGCGCCGCTGAGCCGCTTGGGCATACTGGTGCGCTTCTACGAGAAGCTGCCCGAGGGCCAGTCACGCACCCTGCCCGTGCGCCTGACGCCGACAAAGGTCCACGACGACTCGTACGCAGGGCTGCTCGATGCGGCGGCGTTCCTCGACGAGGCGGACGTGGCGGACTTGGTGCTCGTCGTGCGGAGGGGCAACCTGGTGGCGTACGGCGAGGAGAAGGGCGCGGACGGCAGGATGGCCAGGGGTGGTGGTGTGGCGGCGGCGCTGCGGAGGGAGAGGGAGCGGCCGTTGACGCAGGAGGAGATAAAGACGGCGCTGGATGACATCCAGAAGCTGAGCGGGCACGGCGCGTCAGACCAGGTCGAGCAGGTGATGGCCATGCTGCAGCCCCTGATAAACGACAGTGGCGGCGCGCAAGGTCAGTTCCCAGAGTTGGTTCCTCTAGAGTTTGGGAGAGGCGGCCAGAGGGATGGCCAAAACCGCAACGTGCTTTGTCTGAGGCAGCTGCAATGAACCATATTCGCCCTGTAATGCGTGAGAGCCTGTAAAAATGGTATCAAAAACACACCACCAAGTGAATGACGGCAACAGACGATGGTAGATAAAAGAACCACGTTTCCTAGGCCTAAACCCGTATTAAGTTCACCATACACCTGTAAGTAGTAAGTAAGCAAATTTCCCCATCTTTGAATGAGAAATGTGAAGAGCGCCCCCAATGACAGGAAATCCAGAGCCTCCCGCATATCGAACTCGCCTCTGACACATCACGGCAGATGGATAACATCATGTCCCATGATCCCATCCCTATGATTAATAATGCCCGTATGGCGTCGACCCAATCAATACCTTCCCGAATATCCCGATTCCCATAGAACGAATTCCGAAACAAGGCAAATGAACTTTAAACCTGTACCGGATGTAGGAAAAGACGGCCGAATCTGCGGTGGGCAGGCCTTTTGTGCCGCCTGTGGTACTGCCAGATCTCGCCACGTCGCGGTCTGCAACACTATTGCTAACGGAACAGGCGCGGATAGCTGGTGCTGATGGGCACTTTCCCATGGTTCTGTTGCTTCAGGGCACTTGTCATAGTTCCGCCGAGACCTGTCGAGAACGCCGGATGGACTGGTATGTCAGGCAGAAACTTTGCGTTCGCGAGCTTCAGCTCCTTCAGCACTTGCTCCCTCTGATCATTTGTAGGCTTCAGGACCGAGTTGAGATGCTTTTCAAGGCCGGTCAAAGGCAGCAGCGCGGCGTCTTGAATGCGCACGTTGGCCCGTCTCAGTCGCTTAGCGACTGGCTGGGCGGCGGTGTTAGTGGCTTGCGCGGTCTGTTTATCGGGATGCATGCCGGGGGAAAGCAGAGACTGTTCGATCGGGCTCGTTTCAGTGACACAGCTATTCGCACGCGAGCCAAACACTGGTCCCGCGACAGATGTTGAGACTCCTTGGTGTGCCATCTCTTCAGGCGAAGCGTTGTTACCAGGCTGCACAAATCCATGGAAATACTGCGAGGTCTCGTCAGGTATTTCAGACTGCTCCTCAACTGGGTTGAAGCGGTCGCTGAGGCGCAATTGCTGCTGTTCCATCTCGGACATTGACAGATGTTTCGCTCGCACGTCGGGCAACTCGTAAGGCATTGGGCTCAACTGAGCCTGCGCTTTCCAGTCACCCATCGTCCTGCGGTCCAACTCTTGGAAGCGTTCGACGTGGCTCTCGGGAGTGCAGAGCCAGTCGTGGCATTGAGCCTCGGCAGCGCTCATGCGATCCGACGGTAAAACCTGGAGGCATTGCCAAACGAACTGTTCGCTGTTCGAAGAAAATTGGCCCGGCTCGTCGAAGACGCTGACGTCGAGAAAGACGTCGAGAACATGTTGCTCGACCCGATCGAGGGCCTCTAAACCCACGTCCATGTGGCGGGTGAGCAAGGTTAAAGTCACGATGCCCAGAGACCACATGTCGACAGCAGCAGTCTGAGGGTACGATCTGCTCCGTATCTCTCTGTAAAGCATTAGCGTTCATTGGCTCGACAACCCAAGAGGCGTGGGATACTACTCACGGGGCTTGATAGTTGGGCGTGCCAGCCTGGGTGACCATTCTGCTTCGACGAGGGACTGCGTAGGCCCCAAAGTCTGAAAGCATTACCCGATGGCTGTTGGTCTTGGGCGAGTAGGCCAAAAGAATATTCTCCGGCTTCAAATCGCGGTGGACAACACCCTTGCTGTGAATGTACTGTAGAGCACGAACCACCTGGCGAATGATGACTCGAGTGTTGAATTCACCAATGGGCTCTGTTGAGCTGTGTCGATGGATAAAGGACCACAAATCGCCGCCCGTTGCCAGCTCCGTGAAGGTATACCTGGGTATTGTCAATCTGACATCCCGTTTCAAGGGTACAAATCCACATACAAGGAGTAGGGCGAAATCATCGCGTCGACATAGGGCAGGATATTGGGCTGCGCATTCGTTAGCGTAGAACAGAAGTGTACAATCCCGAGGTATACGTACGTGCCGGAGTTGGCGAAGAACATCAGCCTCCTGCAACTTGCGTCGCAGTTCCTCTGGACCATTCCTGCTTCTGATCGCCTTCAGATTAACCAGCTTGCAGACCAACTGCTTCTTTGTCGCAGCCTCCGTCGCTAGGAACACGACACCGTCCGAGCCCTGGCCGAGACATCGTTGGGTGATGAGATACTTATCTTCGAAGAACTGCCAGAGGTCAGCAAGCTACCATGCAGGGGGTACCTTGTAGGACATACCTTGCATTCGGCTGCTTGAGTCTCGGTCAAGGTGTGAGGAGCGGGGCTCTCCCCGTCCCAAAGGGTAAGCGTCCAGTGCGGATGAATCTCAATGACATCGCCATGTTCGAGGAGGTAGCCAGACGACACCTCAGATTCGGCTCCGATACGCGTGTTATTGACAAATGTCCCATTGGAAGAGTTGCGGTCTCGGACGTACACGTGCTTGTTCGTTTCGTCATACACCACGACGTAGACTTCACAATGGGTGCGTGAAACCAGGTTGTCCGGATCGTCCTGGATGCACAAGCTGTAGTGGTGGCCGTCAGCCAATCCACTCTCCAGGTAGTGATTTCAGAAAAGTACCTTGACTCTGGATCGCGTCCAATTTTCAGGATCTCATGGTCACGAATGGGAATTAACTCTGGAAGCAGGAGATCAGCAACAGCCAGACCAGAGCTCGTGCGCAAACAGGTTGCTCACCTTGAAACTCGTCGTCCATAAGACGGCTATCACTTAAAAGGAGGCATCTGTCTGGCGTGCCCACAGAACCAGATGCGTCCGAGTCAGGCAGCTCGGGAACCAGTGGAGACGCCATGATGAGCTGAGGTGCGGTGCTCCTCATTGTAGCTTTGCGTGTAAGTGAGAGGCCGCGGATGCGCAGTGTGATGGGATGACTGGACCAAGAAGCGTGAGGCGGCTCCTTCGCCGAGTTGAAACCGGCCCAATCAAAACAAACTGAACTTGGTGAGAGACTCCAGGCAGACCGCTCCTCAGACAATTGCACACCGTGGTGCTGCTGCCTCAGTCCCCAATCCACATCTCGAACAGGCAACAGTGCTGCATACAGTGCAAGGTAGCTCGCACCGTAGGGGTCAGCCTGCACGGACCAAGCACCGGGTCATACTGACGTACGATGGGCACGTGACCCTGGGGGGTTTCGTGCCCTACATGGAACATTGCTTAACCTCTAGAATTTCCCCCGCTTCCTCTCTGTTGCACCTCATCCAAACACGATTCTCATCCACGAACAGGTAAGCTTCCCCTCCCTAGTGTAAAGCAAGCTTTTTTTTCATCAGCAATTGGCAATTGGCATAGGCCTACTGCATTGCTGGTGGGAGAAGCTCATTGCTGCACGCATCTACCAAAATTGCATTGCTAACAGCTCGGCAGCGTTCAAGATGAGAGCCAAATGGAGGAAGAAGCGCGTTCGTCGCCTCAAGCGTAAGAGAAGAAAGATGCGCGCGCGATCGTGAGTGTTCCCGAGTTCATCTACTGCAATTGAAACAGATGCTGACAGCTTCTACAGCAAGTAAACGCCTCGCACTTCTATCTGACTCGACGCATCTTTCATGATTTTACGATGCCGCGCACCGCACACACGAAGCTAGCAATGGACGACGCGGCACCAGTAGTCCCTCGAAATAGACCTGTTGCGACATTGACTTGGAGTGATGAGGTCAATCTTGAGGGATCACATTGAGGAGGCTTGTATCGCCCAGCTGGCTACGGTCATGATGGTGATTGGAAGATGGGTCAACTGACAATTGAAGGGTCGGGTAAAGTCGGTGTTCTGGGATCGCCCAGCACGAAGCAAGCTGTCACGGACAGCGCATGCTAGGAACAATAGTTTGGCACCGTTTGACAATGGAACACAGATTTGCTTCGCTAATATCTTGGATGTGACCTCGTGATGTGTTCATGGAACTTGCGGTGTAGGCAATGACTCGAGACAGCAGCCCAGTTATTGGATTGCACGCTACGGTGATGGCTCTGCTGAAGTATTTGTGGTCAATCCGTGGGCGAATTGCCCCAGGACATTGTGAGAATCTTGGTGCCGAACACGCGAGCTTGGGAGCTGTCAGGCGGCCTGGAGCTACCCTTGCTGTGCGGCTGTGACGTCGCTGTAGTTTTCCACTTTTAGTGGCGTGCAGGTCCCCGTCTGCCCTGTACCGTGTGTCTGGTGGGGTCAGCCTCACCGCCCCGGCTAAACGAAGGACCAACTTTTTTCTGCCCATGAACCGGCAGAGGCCAAAAAAATTTGGAGAGCGTCGCAATTCCACGAAGCAACAGTCCAGTCCCGTCCAATCGAAGAGGCACATACAGTCGCCATGGGCGAGGCAAGCAGTAAGAAGCGCAAGCGCGATGGCGAGTTGCCGGGCAAGCCCAAGAAGAAAGTTGTGCTCGATGCGCCATCAGCGATCGCCACTGTCTCCTCCGTCGTCCGACCAAAGTACTGTCCACCAGTGATAGGTATGGCATTGCCTTGGTTAACGGCCGCGGCGACGATTGCTGACCGTTTCCAGCGACTACTCCAGGGATTGAATTCCCGAACAAGTTGTCATTTCACTCCTACCATCCCAGAGACGAAGCGAGGTCCAAA
The DNA here is from genome assembly GCA_024340765.1 of Tolypocladium cylindrosporum. Lineage (NCBI taxonomy): Eukaryota > Fungi > Ascomycota > Sordariomycetes > Hypocreales > Ophiocordycipitaceae > Tolypocladium > Tolypocladium cylindrosporum. Next base: position 23,758 of record JALHCC010000674.1, read on the forward strand.
ACAAAGCCCAACAAGCAGGCCGGCGACAAGGAGCTATTGCTGCATGCCACAGCGCACCGAAGTCTGGATTACACGGCGAGAGAGGAGGAGCCGAGGGGCTCCAAGCCTCTGTTGAATCACTTTGTGGGGATATATGATCCGAAAACTGGAAAGCTCGAGGTGGTTGAGGCAAAGAAGATGGTTGTCCGCGGGCAGGTCCGCGCGAAACAAGCACCGGGTTCATCTACGGATGAGCATGACGCCCGACAGGTGAGTGTTGATTATTTCCGCGGTTGCTCACAGCCCATGTCGCTGACTGTTATTGCAGAGCATGATGGAGCGCAAGACAGACCTTGGGCAGACGTTCGGAACAAAGAAGGCCAAGAAGGCAATTCGCGACAACGTGTTGAACGCCATCGCTCCTCAGAAGAAGGCAGGGGATAGTTCGCCAACAAAGATCGACAATGCTTCCCGGGCCATGCTCGACTCGGTCGGCGCGATTACGTCCAAGATGGCGACGAGAGAGGAACTCCAGGCGGCCGTCGACGACGCCAAGCCCGTCCCCAGGGCCAATCTGGAGGCAGAGGACATACAAGATGTCTATGACCCCGCGGCCATCATCGGAGCTGACATTCTTAACCTTGTCCCTATCCGGGAATGGCAGGAAAAGGCTCGACACAAAGAAGGCATTCAGATCCCATCACGATTCGTCGCCGCGCGAGTCAACGCCATTGCGACCGACGATGACGCCGTTACACGATTGCGAGTTCTGCGATACTTTAGTTTTGTGCTTGTCTTCTACCTCGGTACCAAGCCCGGCAGACAGAGGGGCACGCGACAACTGCCATCTCGAGAGAAGCTGCGTGAGCTGCTGGCTCCTGCGCCGGAAGCCGTCGTCGAGAACATTCGACGCAAGTTCTCAGAGGCGGGGACGATGAGGAAATTCCACATTGATCTGCTCATGACGCATTGCTGCGCGTTTGCATGCATTGTGGACAACTTCGAGGTGGATACACAAAACCTGCGGGATGATTTGCGGCTGGACCAGAGGGCCATCAACCAGTACTTCCACGAGATTGGCGGGAGGGTCAAGCTGGTCTCCAACAAGGCCGAGGGCCGGACGACGAACGTGGCGAGACTGGCTCTGCCGTTGGACTTTCCCAAGCAGAGGCAGATCGCTCCTCGCCGGAAGTAGAGGGACGATTAACGAGGCAAGGACAGATGTTGTATATTTGCGCGACTAGACTCGCCATGAACCTGTGGCTTCACGCATAGCAGGACCGGAGTTTGGACACACCAATCTATTCACTGCGATGTGTGTTAAGTCGCTGCAGCTGTCGCTGTCCACGATTCCATCCATGTTGTGCAGCGACGGGCTCTTTCGAGCTCACTCCATGTTCCCTTGTGGCTCGCCCCTCGACATTCCGCATTGCATTCGAGCCTCGCGGCTGAGGCGATTAAGATTGGCTCGCGGTCAGTCATTTCGGTGCCCTTGTCAATATCTACCTCTGGTTACCACAGCAAGTGTGAATGCGAGCAAGCAGCTTTGTCCCTGAGATCCCCTTTGTTGAACGCCCTCATGGCTGAAGCAAAGCACCAGTCTTGGTCTTGCCTATCTCTGGCTTTCCATCATCATTCAATGGTGGTTGCGTATTTCCACACTATGGCGATTAAGGGCGCAATGGCCGTTCCTGGGCTTGATCCAGCTGCTCCCAGCACACCAACACTCACAAGCACACGGCTTCCAATTCCACTCAACAGCTCATTCTCACTACATGGCAGCACTACTCTTGGTATTGGTATCATCGTGGGACGGAGCCACTCCACGCCTCAACAATCTATCTTGTACATTCTCCCCGGGCAGATGTCCGCCCGTGCTTGCCCTTTTCACTCCCTCCGGCTGCCATTTCAAAGCCACGAGGCACCGCCCCAATTGACCCTAAGCCTGAGGATCATCGACAGGATGCATGTCAAAGGAGATATGGTGAGAGATGGGTGAATGAGACCCAATCCTGCACACAAACTTGGACATGACACTCGGCCATAGCCCATCCTCCGTTGCCCCAACCTGACCGGCTTGAAGCCATGAGAAAACCAAAGAGAAAATACCAACCTCGCCGTTAACGCCTACCCATGAGTTCTGTGCCTCTGTTCCCATGTAAAATCAAACCAGGTGACAAAAAAACAAAACCTGCCCGCTTTTCGCATTGAGCGGGGAGTAATCGAGCGGCTGCTTATGCATCCTGCAGTTCAAAGTTCCCAAAACGCCATCCAAACGGAGCCCGATTAAAAACGAATAGCTGTGTCGTTAAAGGCGATATCCTGCCGTGGGGCGGAGTAAAGGGTGTGTAGTAGTAGAGTAATAGAAAGGTCGTCGTTTGCATCGTGTTTCTTGCCACATTCAATGCGTCTCGCAGGCCTTAAGTCGACCCGTGCGAGGGAACGCTGCGCGGCGTCACATCGCCGCTTCGTCGGCGTGCGGCCTGCAATTGGGCCTGCTGCCCCTTGCTATTTGCCTCGACAATCATCTGCTGCTTCTTGCTCACCGAGGCGAGCCTGCCTGTGATCATTTTGATCACTGGAACGTATTAGCATTTCCCATCAGTCGCTGCGAGCCGGGGTCACTTACTCTTTCGTACGTGGGCCGCTTCGTCGCTGTCAAGGTCACCACCACCCTCCTGGTTGGAGCCTCCCCGGACCGTCTGTTTTCCAGACGACAGTCTCCTGCCTGTCGCGTCATCGTCGCCCTCCAGGACGGCCTCAAGCATGCGAATGGCCGTGATGTACGATATCTTGCAGCCTGGCAAGTTCTCGTTGGTGACCTCGTCGATGGCGGCCGCGCGGCTCATCTCGAGAGCGCGGTCGTACATGAGCTTCTCGGCGCTGATCCCTGGCGTGAGGAACACTTGTTTCACGCCAGATCCTGACGAAGAGGCAATGGAATCCTCTCCGTGGTTAGAGGGGTGGCTCGGGTGATCCTCCGGAAGCAGCTTCTGCGCCTCCGTCAACTTCAAACGGACAATCTCGGATTTCTCCAAGACCTCGTTGAAGCGCTGCCGCACCCACTGGACGATGGCGTTGATCTTCTGGGCAACGTGTTCCGACACGGCCGCAGAGACGCCGCTGCCCGTCGTTGCTCGGCTCTTCTTGGACCACCAAACACTGGCGATGTCCATGGCCCGGGCCAGCAGGGTGAGGGACTTGACATACAGCACCAAGGCTTCTTCCGACAGGGACACGATTGCCTCGACTGTCAACCCGTCTTCCTCGTCGGCCAACTGATCCATTGTTACTCCCCCGAGTCCGTGGTCCATGGACGGCACCATGGGGACGAGCTGCTTATACTTGACCTCGGCAAAGCCGTACACGCAGTCACTCCTCTCGGCGTACTCCTCCATGGCCTCCCTGGCCCGGACATCCTCGTCTGCTGATTGGCTGCTCTTGCCGTCACCGAGCAGTCCTGCCGGGGCCGTTGGGGTCGGATAGGCCGGGAACGGTTGGTACATTGGGGGCGAATGGCCTTTGGCGCCTCTGACTGGTGCCACCTTGAATCCAAACAGTCTGAGACTAGCATCCTGTATGGCTTTGGTGATGGCACTCGAGGCCGATCCAGGGCTCGCAGAGAGGGCCTTTTCGTAAGACGAACGACGGTCTTGGCTTGATCGTCCTTGGGCTACCAGTGCCGTTTGCGAGGTTGGTGTGGGGATCGCGCCCGTCGTGGATGTCGGGGCCCCTTGCTGTGTACTCCGACGGACCATGGCGCCTGTTCTTTGTCCCGTTCCGCCCTGAGAGGCGAGTCTCTCGTTCGCAGCTAGCTCATCGGCGAGGGCATTGACTTCTACGTGCCGCCTTTCGACAACGACATAGTCCCTCTCGAACATGACGTCCTGTGCTGCCTTTTCTTCCTCTGTGGCCTGTCGGGTGGTAGTGGTGGTGGCTCTCCGTGGATCAGACGTCGCATTGGCTGGCGCCGTCGTCTGGTCGCGTGATGCTCTCCGGGTCAACTGTGCATGGTTTGGCGCAGAAGCAGCGTGCTGTGGCGCGGGACGTTGAATGCCCAGGCCCTCGCTGGCATCGCGAGGGGAGTTGCTCAGACGATGGACATCGCCTGGTTGCCGTTTGTATCGGCCTTCACCGGGATTTGCGATTTGGGGCGACCGGGGTTGCTGGTCCCGGGGAGACCTCGACGAGCCGCCTTCTCGGGCAATGGACTCGGGGCCAGCGTGGCGCACGGAGTTGGGCTGTGGAGAAGGCAGAGCCTCGCCTTGGTGAATGGTCTCCAGTTCTCGCCTGGCCGGCCTGGGAATGTCATCCTCCACCAAGCCAGGAATGTCGCTCGTGACCACCGGGTGGGCGAAAAAGTTTTCGAAACTTATTCGTTCCACGGGGTTTCGCTTGAGCAGACCTCGCACGAGTGCCTTCATATCGGAGCTGACGACGACCTCGCGGGGAAACTTGATGATGTCCTCGGCAGCCTCTATCTTCCTCAGCAGCTCAACGTGATTCCTCGCCCTGAACGGAGGCCGTCCGGTGACCATTTCGTACAGGACAGTGCCGACGGACCACAAGTCGGCCTTGGCATCGTATCGCTCATAGCGAAGGATCTCAGGGGCCATGTACAGTGGTGATCCGCAGAGTGTGTCAGCCAGTGACGTCGACGGCAGTACCCGGGCGAAACCAAAGTCGGCAAGTTTCAGCATCGGCAGGGAGGTTATCCCAGCCATAGGTATTAACGAGTCCTGGCTGGCTGACATGACGAGAAATTGCCTTTGGTTCCTGAAGGACTGCGATGGCAATAAGAGTAGATTCTGTGGCTTGACATCTCGATGAACGTAGTTGTTGCCCCGAAGGAACTCGAGCGCACTGGTCAACTGCTTGAGGAAGTGCCGGATGACCACCTCGTGCAGGCCAGAGTTGGGGGAAATGGGATATTTGCGGGCCATGTCGTGTGTGGCCGGGTGCGTAATGAGCTTATCGCGCTTCTTGATGAAGAGTGACAGATCTCCGAGCTCGCAGTACTCCATGATGAGATTGATGTGTGTCGACGACTCAACGCAGTCATGGAGGGCAACGATGTGGGGATGTCGGAGATTCTTGAGGATCTGGATCTCGCTGTACAAGTTCTCCTTAAGCTTCTTGTTGAGCCGAGCGAGCTCGACGGACTTGATGGCGACGGCGGCTTTGGAGTCCTGTTTTCCGCGCAAGAGCCGGTTAGCATACACTGCGCCCAGCTCGTGACATGTAGGTGGCAGTGGATCTGGAGAGCCGGGGCTCGTGGCCAGTGAGACCACTGTAACGGCACGAGGGCACGATAGTTACCCATGTGCTACGGCCTCCCAGAGCCGCAAGCGCAGGACACAATCCCAGGGAACGCACCTTGTGCCAGCCCATGTAGACCTGGGCGAAGCTGCCTTTCCCAATCTCCTTGTCAATGACGAACTGGCCGATACTCCGACCGCTCGACTTCCGGGATCCGGAGGGCGGCGCCTCCTGTCGACCCGCCATGGCTTCCTGTTTGGGGGTGCCGTTTTCGATGGCAGGAAGCAGCCGAAGTCGGTTCGTAGCCCGTAGGCCTACAAAATTCCAAGGACGGGAGCAGCGGTTCGGGTCGTCATGTAATCGATGTGTCGGGTGGCGGATGGTCGATGGTCGATGGCCGTAGAGATGGACAGGAGGTGGAAGGAGGAGAGAGCGATCGAAGGCGACAAGGCAGAAATGGATCTGAGAGGCAGCAGGAGGAGCGAATCGGCGTAGTGGTGGACGCAAGTCCTAGCACGGATGGTCGAAACAGGCCGAGTCGGCAGGTATCCGACAGGGTGCCGGGAGGGAGGACAAGAGGCTGAAGGAGCACGAGCGGTTAGTGGATGATGGGACGGAATGGCGATGGGACGGTGCGAGTCTGGGGCAGCGCGCTTCGCGTGTGCTTTGTGCGACGCCGCGAACAAACGAGCGACGGGAAGGGAGCTGGGGATAGCTTTGAAGTTGCGGTTGCTTCTTGGAAGCTCTGCGATGTTCGGGTGGCGGATGAGCAAGCAAGGGTGGGAGGCAGTGACTAACACTAAGACACCGGGGAGATCGATGTCGATACGAGACGTCCTAGACGGGATGCGGCAGGGCGGTGTCTGTCGGCTGGGCTCGATGCTCGTCGCTGAGGGGCGGAGGTTTGGCTGAGGCTCAACCCTGATGGACGAGGAGCGTCGCGAAGTTGACGGGGGACCACAGATGTGATGGGTAGAGAGGTGGGAGCTGCCAGAATAGACGGACAATGCGCGCCGGCGCGTGAGTGAGGCGTCACCGTCTGCCTTTGGCCTAGCCAGGCATCGATCCACTGGTCTGGATGGGGGATGGAAGGATGCGGATGCGGGACCCCAGCCGCGGGCAATGAGTCGTATGTACCCGTAGGTTCGTAGGTGCGTTAGGGATCGAACGAACGAAGGTCTGCGGGCGGGCGAGAGCGGATGGCGAGATGGGGGGAGGAAGCGAAGAAAAATGAGAGGAGAGAGGATAGACGTGAGGGAAAGGGGGCCGAGGCGAGACGTCGGCATGGATGATTGATGGATGATGAGCCGGTCACCTCACTCTTGTCCATCACCGACGACTACCAGTGACAGCTGGGAGGAGGCTTGGGGGGGGCTCGTGATGCAGCGCAGCGCAGCAGAACCCCAGCGCCAGCACCGAGCAACCACAGCACCCAACGCGCTAGCCGGCTCTCCCCCACCCGCTGCAGCGCACCCTGCGTCCCACGAGGTACCTGCGCGGTCGCCCGCTAACGCCCTGCGCCCTGGACGCAGCCGACACGCCGCCGCGGGGTACGGCCGCGGTACATCGACCCGCACTCCCATGCGCCGAAACGCCAAACCCTCTCCGGCGGGTACGTGCTCCGCTATCGAAGGGTGCCAGCAGAGGCGACCCCACTGGCCACCTGCCGCTGCTGCGGCTACTGCTGCTGCGATAAGCCGGCCCGGGGTGCGATAACGGCGACGAGCGCGATAATGATGGAAACAATGGGCTCCGGGTCGTCACCTATCTTCTACCTAGCTATGAACAGACGCCGAACGGCTTGCGGCTCTAATCACCCTGTTTGGTGTTTTCCGACGGTGCGTATCTCGCTCACGGACGCGGGGGAAGCACGCGCTGTTTTGGGGTTCCACGGCGGCAGCGGAGGAGGCAAAGGCGCGACGTGATGTGCTCGTCACGGGGGTTCGCATCATCCAGTCCGTCCAGCCCGCCATCGCGGCGAGGCCGCTCGCCATCTCGTCATCGCTTGCGCCGCCCTCGGCCCCAGGACTAGCAGCAGCAGTAGCCTACCTTGGATAGGTACCTACCTACGCTTAATAGGTCCCCGTAAAGCTCCCTGACGTCGCGAGGCAAAGGGAGCCAACGCAGACGCCTTGCGCCCGAGCTGTACATGAACAATGCCCCTGTTGTCTCCCTCTTGCATCTGCCCGACTCGCTCATCAGGCTGCTCTTCAATGCTTCGATTCAGTCGGTCGGTTCACCCGCCTGTCAACTCTCGTATTCGCCATCGCTCTCAGGTAACCTCCCAAGGACGGCACCATTGGCCAGGCCTTCTCGGGCTCTCAGCTCGCCATCCTCGTCGCCCCGGCTTCCTCTTTTCGTCGACGGCGGCCCATCAAAGTGTACAAACCCTTCCTTCCTGGCTGCGTGTGTGCCTGGATACGTGTGAGGGCTTGATTTGACTCGCGCCGCATCCCCCAACCCCAGCCCCGGCAACGATGCATCTGCAGCTGCTAGCTGGGCGTCCTATCAATCCTCCGTCCGTGCTCGCCATGGTCACCACTCATCAGTCACCACCACCTCTGTCAGACACAGGAACCCGTCTGCTGCCACTCACTACCTAGGCCGTGCATGTCGAGGTGCGGAGCGTCGTTGGTTGCACGGCATCTGCTCGTACCCAGGCAAGCGAACAGCACCAGCTCCCATCCCTTCAGACCCTTCAGATAGCCAGACAATGCCCGTTCCAATTCTCGCATCTCGCGTCTTCGCGCCACCCTCGTCGCACGAATACGGCGGCGCCGCCACATCACGACGACGAACCCTCCATGCGCCCATCATCTGACACCACAGGCAAATGCCGTTACAGCTTGTGCCTGGGCGATTCGAGACAGTTCACTGAGTGGCCCCCCCACACCACGTGTGCCAACGCCGCTCCCCCAGATCGCGGCCCAGCCAGCCACCGCGCTGGTGAGATGTGACCTGACTCCTGTGTTGGCCCGCGAGAGGAGCAAAGACCCTGATCTGCTACTAGGAGGCGGACGGGCATGCAGACGTGCGCTTCCGCGATGGCGAGACTAACCTGGCTCGGCAGGATGCGTCTTGGGCAAACGGAGGTGCTGTCATGTATGGACCCGGTTCGTCGACGGGCATCCAGGCCAGCACGGCGAAGCCTCACTTATCTCCTTCAAACGTGGGGGCGGCAGGAAGCCCAGCATCGCGTGTTTGTACAACGTAGACTTACGTCCTCCGGTTCAATATCGTACATACATCGGGCAGGCGATGCTTCGGCACCTCTGAAAGCTTGCGAGACAGACATCCTGGCCTTGTGTAGTCCGTACTCCGAACGAAATAGCCTACGTATTGCCCGATTCGGACACCACAGCATGCACACCGACGCCCAAGTGTTTCAGGCGCACACGGCATCGCAATTCACAGACTCGCACCAACTTGTTCCATCCCAAATAGGACATTTTCAATTCCATCCTGTGCTACAGTACTGCGCCAGAGTACCAAGGCCAAATGGTACAAACACCATCGCGCCAGGTCGGCAAAAGGTCCGACATTGCCATTCCCATGCTTCCCCGTCTCCCACCTCTTGCGCGGGCACCTGTACACCGTGGCCTATCCAATTGCCAATTTGCCCCGCTCATGGTTGCAAAAAGTCCCGGCAGCACATGAGGCCGACCAGCCGTATTCCCTGGGGTATCTGTTACGACGAAAACGCTTCTTTGTATCGGTTATCATTCAACATCACATCCCGGAGCTTGCGCTCACGTGCGCTCACGTGTGTCCGGATAAGACCTCCTAGGAGTCTTTAGTGGCCCGCGGCCTTGGGGGCGGTGGGCAGCTCCTTGATGGCCTCGGCGATGATGCTCAGACCCTTCCTGAGCTCCGTCTCAGTGATGACCAGCGGGGGCGCGAAGCGGATAATGTCGCCGTGGGTCGGCTTGGCCTGCAACGGAGACTCGTCAGCATTGAGCACACAAGAGGAAAGTGATGGAGTCGGTCTTACCAGGAGACCCTTGTTCTTGAGCAGAATGCACAAGTCCCAGGCGGTGCGGCCGGATGTAGCCGCCTCGTCGATGATCATGGCGTTGAGCAGGCCCTTGCCCCGAACCGTCTTGATGATGGGGCTCTTGAGTGCCACGAGGCCGTCCCGGAAGATCTGGCCCAGGCGCTCGGCGTTGGCAATCATGTTCTCCTCCTCAATGAGCTCCAGGGCTCGGATGGAGACGGCGCAGCCCAGAGGGTTGCCGCCGTAGGTAGATCCGTGGGTGCCAGGCTCCACCACCAGCATGACCTCCTTGCTGCTCATGACAGCGCTGACAGGGTACATGCCGCCCGAGATTGCCTTGCCCAGCGTCACCATGTCGGGCTTGATGCCGGACCACTCGGAGCACAGCATGCGGCCCGTCCTGCCAATGCCGGTCTGGATCTCGTCGCAGATGAGGAGGACGTTGTGCTTCTTGCAGAGGGCGTGCACCTTCTTCAGGTAGTCCTCGTCGGGGACGACGACACCGGCCTCGCCCTGGATGGGCTCGACGAGGAAGGCGGCGGTGTCCTTGCCGTGGGCCTCGAGCACCTCTTCGAGGTCGGCGACGTTGTTGAAGCGGATGGGCTTGCCGGTGGAGGGGTTGGCGGCGCCAATGTTGGGGACATAGGGGCCGTAGTTGTCCTTGGACTCGGGATCCGTCGACAGCGTGATGGCGGTCATCTATGTCTACAGGTCAGTCAAAGCTAACAACGCGTGTGTTGGCTCACGCATGCAGCATACCGATCGGCCGTGGAAATTGTCGGTGACGCAGAAGACGAGGGCCTTGCCCTGCTCGACGCCCTTGACCTTGTACGCCCACTTGCGGGCAACCTTGATGGCGGTCTCGGTGGCCTCGACGCCCGTGTTCATGGGCAGCACCATCTCGTAGCCAAAGACCTGGCGGATCTTCTCAGCCCACTTGGGGAAGACATCGTTGTGGAAGGCGCGGGAGCTGAGCGTCAGGCGGCTGGCCTGCTCGGTCAGTGCCTTGACAAGCTCGGGGTGGCAGTGGCCCTGGTTGACGGCGCTGTAGGCGGAGAGGAAGTCGAGGTACTGGTGGCCCTCTGGGTCCCAGACGTTGACGCCCTGGGCCTTGGCGAAGACGACGGGCAGCGGGTGGTAGTTGTGGGCGGCGTGCTCGTTCTCCGAAGCGATGGCGGCAGCCGTGGACGAGGCGTGGTACCGAGAGTCCACGGCGGCGCGGGGGACGACGTCGTCAGCGTGGGGAGCCATTGTGACGGGCGGGGGTAGAGCGAGGCGAATTGAATCTGGAGGCTTGCGTGTGGCGATTGCGGTTTGCGGCTTGTCTCGTCGAGGGGACTCGTTGAGACTGACTATGGTTCGTGTGTTAGTGGACAGCTGCATGTAGGTGCGATGACGGCGTTGCAATTGCAGTCAGGGCAGCGTGTCAGTCGACAATGGAGGGGCAGGCCAGGAAGGGCCCCCCCCCCCCCTTGTGACGTACAGGCTTGGGGGTGGTCCGGGGTTCGGAG
>JALHCC010000677.1:0-15325 GCA_024340765.1 Tolypocladium cylindrosporum
CCCCCCCCCAACCCCTCACCGGAGCTTGGGCTCCATGTCGACGCCTAAAATCGACGAAATCCGCGTCTTGTCCTGCCCCGAGCTTCGGTACAGCGGCTTCCGGTCCTTGTCCGGGCTGGCCATCGGCGTGATGGGGTTGCTGCCGTGCTGGGGACAGCACACGCCCGTCCTCCACGCCTGCTCCAGCGCCGCGGGCGACGCGTTTGGCCCGTAGTCGTCGGCGATGGTCGCCCAGAAGCTGTTGCGGTGCGCTTCGTAGATGGCGTGCAGCCGGGGGAGGTCCACGTGCGCAGGCCCGTGGACCGATGCGGACGGGGGCGAGAGCCCCCTGCAGTCGAGGCGAAGCGCCGGCGCGGGAGAGTAGTACGAGGGACTGCTGTGCTGGAAGGAGACGGAGGGGAGATGTTCGTGTGGTTGTTCAGACATTACGACGGGATACCTCCGGGGCGACTCGCTGGCGTGTGAAAACGCCACGGGCTCCGGCTTGGGGAGGATTGCCGGCAGCCTGGGCGACCTGTCCGTCGTCATGATGCTGGGGAGCTGCACATCGCTGGGAGGTGCAGCGGCCATGTAGTTGCCCGCCATGTGAGCGGGCGAGATGGATCGGGACTTGTTCGGCGGGATCGGGCTGGCAGCCAGCCCTTGTTGCCCGGGCGCCGGATCAGACGAGCCAGACGAGCACGACGTGGTACGCTTCCGCCGGGTGCTGCCGTGAGACAGCTGGTGGTAATGCAGTCGGCATGCCAGCTCGGTCTTGTTGAGATGGGCGGCGATATGCTTGTACGGCATCTTCTGTAGTCGAGTCTGGAGGAGATAGGACTCCTGAACGGCGCACCATTGTCAGCGGCCATGCGTCTTCCGCTGCACTTGAACGCGCTTGCTCACCTCGTCCTCTCTCCAAGCACGACCACTTCCGGTCAGAGCAGCCTTCTTGCTCTTGCTCACTCCACCGTCTTGTCGTTGAACCGCATCGTTGATCGGCGAGTACCGAGCTTGAACGGGAACCATCTGCGTTCGCGACATTGTCCTTCCTCCTCGGTATCCCAAATCCGCGGTGATGTTGTGCCGTGCTGAAAGACGGTAACAATCCCGTCGTCCGTGTGTGAAGCCGGTGTCTTCAAAGACTGTTGCAAGTCGGTCCGGAAAAGATTCAAGCTATTAGCAAGGAATGTTTGGCAAACCAGGCCACGTTTTGCGAATCGAAATGCTGCGTGCAAATCCCTTTCCAGCGTCGAGCCGAAATGGACAAAACGAACAGGGGTTCCAGAGAGCGGAAGTTGAAGATGTAGAATAATGTCGTATAATAAGTTTCTCGAAAAAGCCGTGCCTCGAAAAAGCCGTGCCGGGCGTGCAAAGGAGCGTGAGCAGCCAAGCCAGTTGGACAATTAAGGAGAGTAGAGTACCAGCTGCGGAAAGAGCGAGAAAGAAAAAGACCGAAGAGAACAGACTCCCGCAATCTAGATGTGCGGCAGGTGAAGAAGATCAAGACGACATGGGTGAGAAGAGAAGAGAGAGAAAAGCAGTATTTCAGGAAACGACGGAGCGTCCGAGGCTGGGTTCTATATTAACCGTTCCACGAAACAGCTTGGCGGCGTTGACGTTCCGGGTGGGACAAGGCGACCGGGGCCCTGTCCCCTGATGAGATCTAGCCCCGTTACAGCTCAGTTCGGCTGACAGTGCTGTGACAGATTGGAACATAAGCATAACGTTTTGGCCTGATCATCGCACCGACACCGCCACTCGTGTCGTCCAGCCGCTCCGTCGAGAGGCGTCGAGTTGGCCGGCCACGCCGCGCGAGCAACACACGACACCTCCACAGTCCGCCGGGACCGATGAGGCTCATCCGACAGGCTCCGCTCGGGAGCAGTTTGCATGATTAACACTCGGCTCAATTCTTGGTACGGAGTAGACGCGGCGTGCTCAGGAGGCTGCTGGCTCCCTTGACAAGACTCGGCCTCGAGCGCTCCAGTCTCATGCGACCCCGTCTTCTGGGCCAGTGACGAGGCCTTCTCCATGCCCGCACGTAGGAGCCAGATCTCGAGTGACGCGGGCGGCGGGGACGGCCAGCGACCCCTAGCCCAGTGGGCAGCTGTCAACAAGCAGCCTTACCTCGTAGGTGCAATAGCCAGAGAATCATCTTGGCATCCGAACTAAGCAGCAGAGGAGTCTCGTGTGACTGCCGCCATGGGGTGCGGCCGTGGCACATCCGGTATGTAGGTTGTTACAGAGAGGAGCGTTTTGTTCAACGTCGGGCCCTCCTGGCTGGGGCAGACCTCGAGCCGTCGAGGCTTCAGCAGCCGCCGCCATGCGACCCTGTGGTCGCCTTGGCTGCGGGCTCGGGCATGCAGGGTGCGGTGGCGACGCGGTGGCGAGACCCAGGTGTTTGGTTTGAAGCAGCCACATTGAAACGCGAGAGTCCGTTTCTTATGCAGATCAGGCCTGGGGCTGACCCTGTCAAACGAGGCGCGCTAATAGTTGGCGTCGTGATCTTGCTGAGGCAATGAGGGGACTCGCATTATGCTTCTGGTCCCGCGACTCCATTGGGAGGTTCGACCTGCCCGTCTTGTCAGCTTGAGCCTGGATAGCCATTTTCAGTCACGAACGCATCATGGCGCTGCCCTACCGGGGAATACTCACGCGGCTCGGGCGAGCCGCGCTCTCCTCCCGATCGTGATAGCGGGGGCCTGGGTCAGGGACCCTTGAAACTCGCTAACGCAGAGTCGCAATCTCATGTCCGTATCAGGATTCAACGTTGACACAAGATCCAGCGTGAACCGCCGCCAGGGCGGTGTACGAAATTTGCGGCCGCTGCAAACAACCTTATTTCGTTTTTCTCGTCTGTTGCCCTCACTGCTCAGCCTCTGGCGCGGGCAGTCAGTCAGCATGACGACGGGGGTCGCTTGCGGTTGGCGTCGCTGCCCGGAGCTGACTCGATATCGAATTGGGACCAAACTAAATTCATCGCAACGGAGGTTGAAACGGCTGGCGGCGTTTGGTGCGCCTTCCCGTGTTTTGGCTCTAGATGGACTGGCATGATCTGTACCAAGATTGCTCCACGAGGAACTGTCGTTTATGACCATCCACTGATGTCGGCGGGGAGAGCCGCGTTTTGGCGACCCTCCGGCTTCTTCAGAAAAAGTCTTCACCATGCCTTGCCTGCTGATGAGCGTGGAGGATAAACCGAAACTTTTGCAACACCAACTCGAGGTTTCAGTCTAAATTGCTCGGATGCTGCAACCAGGGCCGTTTCATGACCCACATGCCTGGGCATGCCTGCTTTGTGAAGCATGAACAATCTGTCGATCATGCTGGTGCGGTAGCAGCCCATTCCTCGCCCATGATCTTGCGTTGCAGCCGTTCCTGAGAATGACCATCATCAAAAACTTGAATCAGTCTGCTGGACTTTAGGCTGATGCATTATGAGCAGGTTAATTTGGAAACAAGTCGAACATCGCTCCATCAGACGTGGAGCAGAGCTCGGGCTTGCCGCTTGCCCCAGCAGCATGCCAGCATGCAGGGCACGTTTTCGACAGCTTGTCGAAACAAAGACTGTGTTTTCTCTGATCTCTGGGGCATTGTCATGATGGGTCCACCATTGCGATGACACGACATAGCGGGGAGAGCCTATGCTCAGTATGATCTCGCCGTCCAGCCCTGGCAAAGGAAGGCGTGTCGTAGCGATGACTATCCAAGGTAAGCAGGCCGTGGTGGCTGTTGATTCCACAAGGCAAGGCAGATAGACGGTGGGAGACTCAATGGCCAGTGTTCCAGGCAACCTGTGCAAGCTGCCAACGCCAACGAAGCTGGTCACATCATAGACAGCAATGGCAGACCATCAGGTCAAGACTCGGCGGGATCAACAAGGCTGCAATGCAATGCTTGCAGGTCTAGGTCCGAGGGTGACTTTACAGGTACAATGGGCCGAAGTAACGACCTTGGCTGGTGGCCAACGGCGAACCCAGGACAGGGCGCGGGAGATGTACCTGGTGGAGCTGCTGACACGAGCGCGGATGCGGCTCCAACGGATGTATCTGCTACTTTCTGGCCAGGGCAAGATCCATCGTGCATCTGTGCTCGACGACGCAGCAACGCGGCTGGTGGCATTTGAAGATGCAATCGTGAAGCTTTCGCATACTGTGAGATGAAGAAGCAGGCTGTCTGTCATGCCCCCCTCCAGCAGACTTGGTCGGCACTTGCCTTTCACGGTCGTTGTTGGTCGCAGTCCGAGCCTCAGGCAACGAGCAGGTGGGTAGGTACGAAGTACGTAACGCATAGAACAGAACATGCACAACAATGGAAGGAACGGGCAAACACCAACTGAGAGCAGCTCCCAGAGTTAGGCCTATTATCGATAATGTGTCTCGATAATGTGATACGCGTACAGGCAGCCTGTGGCCAACGGCCAACGGGAGATGTCTTGGATGCCGGAAAGAACGGCGGGTCAGACTCGAGTGACGACGACTTGGCCTGGTACAGTACGCGGTGCTAGCTTGCAGTGGCTGCAACTGGCGCGTAACGCTGGCTTCCAGCGGCGTGCGTGATGAGAGGACAGGGCGAATGGGGCAGCTGGGGCAACGGCTTAGGCGACTGCAGCGGGGAGCAAACAAGCGGCCATGTACTGTACAAACTGTGCGCCGAACCTTGGCTGGTTCGTGCACGCCGAAGACCATGTGCTGGGCCGTCCTCCTCGCACTGTACACTGCCCGTCTCTCCGACGGTGCTGACAGTGCCGAGTGGTGATTCACACGGAAACGCCACGTTCGCTTCGTCAAGCCACCCCTCCACACAGGGCCCCACCCGGGGCTGGGATGCTGCGGCGTGCGGCGTGCGGCGTGCGTGCCCCAAACCTCGGGTTCCCTCCTCCCCCCTCGCTCGCCCGCTTCCTCCCCTTCACCCCCAAAAAAAGCGCCAGCCAGTCCAAAACATCCAACACCCAAGGTACAGGCCAACCCAACCCGCCCATCCGTCCACCAGAGTTACTTGGGCTCGAGGTACTCCCTCGCGACCGACGTCGTCCATCGTCGTTCGTCCTGTCGACTGCAGCGCCTGCCAGCATTGTGCTGCCCGCTGGGGATCCACTGCAGCTTCGACTCGAGCGAGACGGTGCCTCAACACCACAGACCCATCGGCCTTTGTCGCGCAGACAAGGTTTCGAGTCCTGTCGTGTCGTCGTGTCGTGTCGTGTTGTGCCGCCCGCCTCCAGCGACCAACGGCCAGCCAGCCAGCGCCCGCGCATCATCGCCACCAGCGCCGCCCACCGCTACTGCGCCCAGTGAGCGACGACTGACAGGCATCGTTGGCTTCCCCGTCAATCAATTCTCTTTTTCTCTTTGATGAGCGCGATACTGCCAGGCTCCGCGTCCAGCCACTGCCCTGTTCGCGGCTCACTAAATTGAACAAGCACGCCGCGGAAACTCACTCATCCGCCGCTCGCCTTTCACCTCTCTCACCCGCGCTCTCATCTCACCCACCTACTTCTCTTCCCGCCAGCCACCGCAGCTAATTACCATCATCGCATCACCTCGTCCAACTACCCGCATTGCACTTAGCCTAGCCACCCATCCCCCGAGGCGCAGGCCCCGTATTACGCAAAACCGGTGGCTCTGCCGTCGCCCATTACTAGGCCCGAGCCTCGGACCACTTGTGCGACCTGACCTTGACCTCCCTGCCACCCCCAGCCCTCTCGCGCGACCAAGCAAAAACGAAGACATCCTCTCCACGCCGGATGTGCTTTATGCCACGCTGACCCGAGAAATACATCGCCCGTAAGTACCGCGTTTCGATTTGCTTCCTCTTCGCCCTGTCCCTCCCCATCCCATCTCTCGCAACCTCACGCGCGTGCGCGACAAAGGCAGCCTCGTCGACGTCGCTCGTGTTGTGTTGGCCACCGCGGTTGTACGCGTCGCCGCTCGCCAAAAACTTGCTTGGCTACACCAGCCGCGTTGCTCACCCATGCTGGCGAGCTGACGGACGGACGGACACAGCACTCGTGTCCCGACCCGCGGCCGCCTTTGCAAGCACTCACTGGCTCTGCCCGTTTGCCTCGCTCGCGTTGCGCCGCTACGCGATTGAGCTTTTGCTCATCTACTTGCCCCCGACTTGATACTGACTCTTCGTTCCGCCACCTCCAGATCATGCAGCAGTGGCAGGTCGGCCCCGTGCCGGAGTACGTCTACTCCAACTCCACCCATCCGCCCAACGACATGCAGTAAGTACCGACACCATCTCCTTGTCCCTGGTACCTTGACCCATCGTCGTCGGCGCGCGCTCGCATCACCCCGTCCTGTCACCCCAAGATGTCACTTGCACCCATGCATCTATCTGATGTATCCCCATGCGCTCCCTTCCCTTTCCTTCAACCCTGGCCGGCCCAGCCCGACGGGCCTGCAAGGTCTCCAAGAGCTTGGGCCAAAAGAGCCGTGTATCACCCATAGCCGCTTGGCCTCCTCCTCGACCGTCGAAGACGGTCGCCGTCGTCGTCCCCCCCTCGCCCCGCGCTTCACGATGCCCTCCGCCAGCCCTCGTCCCGCTCTTGGTTGGACCGAGGGCACTACCCTGTGCAATCAGATGCCATGACGGCGGCCCTTCTCCCAACCAGCGACACTGCTGACCATCGCGCCCAAACAGCAACCACCCTTACCAGGCCGATATGGCCCGTCGCAATGAGCGGATGGAGTTCCCCTACGGCGCTGGCCAGCCCAACATGGCGCAGCAGCAGCATCACCCGACACCCGTCCAGCCGCCCATGAACGTTGCGCAGCAGCCCCCCAACGCACCGGGCGGCCCTCAACAGCAGACCCCAACCCAGACTCCGGCGCAGCCGAGTCGTCAGCGGAAACGTCCGGCCCCCAACGCGGCTCCATCCCCCGCTACGGGAGTACCTCCGCCTCCGGTCACTCCGAGCCAGGTTCAACCTCCTGTTCCAACGCCTCCGGCCCCTCAATCTGCTCCTCCGGCCCAGCCACAGGCTCCGACGGAGGATGCCAATGCCACTCCGGTGTCACAGCCCCCGGCGAAGAAGAGTAGGACCAATACCCCGTGGACGCCACAAGAAGAGCTGCGCCTCAAGCAAATGCGCGATGCGGGTAATAGCTGGGCGGAAATTGCCAAGGTATGAGTCTTGTTGTTGGGAGAAGACGTGAGACCGAGCGGCTAATGTCAGACAGACCTTTCCCACGAGAACCGAGGGTTCGGTGAAGAAGCATTGGTACAAGGTACGCAACCTCGCTTCCGAGTGGCCCGTTGAATAATCGCATGGCTAACCGCGGATAGGATATGCATTATGCTGAGTTTGCTGAGGATGAGGTGAGAATGCCCCAGTTTGTGTTTGCGTTTCGACAGTCGACTGACTTGTGGATCCAGAGCCAAGCCCTCTTGAACGCAATCAAGGAGTACGAAAACAACAAATGGAAGGTCATTGGTCAGAAGGTTGGCAAGCCAGCCAAGGTACATCAAACATGCACGACCGTGTTTGCTACGAGACGCACACTAACATTGGACAGGCTTGCGAGCAATACGCGAAGGAGCACTTTCCAGGCATGTCATCAAAGTCCAGCCTGTAACAAGGCCCGCCACGACTGGTACCGTTGTACTAACCCGCCCCAGATCTCTTCAGCAACGCGAAGGGGAGGTAGATGTGAAACAGCTGCGCAATCATCGCCTCTGTGTCGGGACCACCTGATGCATCAAGCCGACGGCATGGACGACATCTCGTGATCGAGGATGTCTAATTCTAATGTCCGGTTCCATTCGAAGTCTTTAATTGTGGGAAAGGGCGAGGGCAACAGGTGTTGCAGTGTTACAGGCTTACGTCCTGTCAGCCTGCTTTAATATCCGAAACTCCTTTTGTGGCGAAACCTGGTTGAGATAGGAGGAGACGAAAACGAAAGCAGGACGGTCTTATTTGGCGGGTGCGAGATTGCTTTATGTTGCACTTTTGTGCAGTTTCCTTGAGTTTCTTCTCACTCGTCTTCTTCTCTCGTTCCGGCCTCGTTTCGGACCTAGATGTTTGTATGTTTGGTCGCGCAATTTCTGAGATGGGCACGAGTTTCTGATGGGATCTTGCTATGGTGGAAGGCGAGAACGTGCAATGTTTGGGGTGGCCTGGGAGTCTCCGGCAGGCAGTCCGCCAGACCGTTTAAGCGCCGCTCAGGAGCGACGTTAAGGGAGGGCGACGTAGGGAAGATTGTTGATGACGAACGAGGCGCGGAGGTAGTTGAGTCGTCTTGTTCCAGTGTTGACAGGGCAGTAGCTAGACCGAAGTTGCCAATAACGACTCGGCTGCCCTGAATGCACGAGAAGAGGCTGTTTCGGTTGGAGGACAGCCAAGATAGTTATACCCCAATGCCCAAGTTCTCTTTTCTTGCAGCGCTCCCATTTGCAAGTGCGACTATAGGGGTGGTACCCATCGTGACCTTGAAGAGAAGTATACGAATACATCGGGCCTCAACGGTTGGCCCCACAAGGCGGCGCATTGGTACAAATTTCCGGGTGGGTGCAGACGAGGACTTGGTTGTAACATGTGTGGTACTTGCTCTGAGCACGAGTATGAGTACAAGCAGACCACCCCCAATGCCTAATTGGGTAATACGCAAATCGACGCCCAAGAAATACGGCCGGAACTTGTACCTCGTGTAAAATTTCAAGACATGCTTTGGCTTGGTACCTGCCTGGATGTAGCGACGTTCCTCAGCGGGTCGACCCGTCTTGATGCTACGGGTACCTTTCGACATCCAGATAGTTACTCGTACTTGTGCAGATACCTTATGGAGACGACCTCGACACCTCTGTAACCATAACCGTATATACACAGAGCCGGCTAGAACCAAGTTCGAGTATATACATATACGACCCTAGCGATCGAACATGGCTCCTGGAAAGACTATCCGTAGATAGCTGCAATGCATCATGGTCGTGTTGGAAGCTGTAGGGTAGAGCCTGGTCGATGGGTCCCAGACCCGCTCTCTTGATGTCAAGACCAACCCCACCACGTGTGGAGAGGTACGTACCTCCCTTGCAAGCCTTGGGCGATTTTTTTCTTGGTGCAGGCTTTTGGGGTCGCTTCGACATATATTTTCTAGCAATACGCAAGACTGCATCCATCTCGCGAGAATCGCACGGACAAACAGCAGCCATGAAACGAAAGCTTGATCAGAACGGCGTGCCTTCACCGGAGCCCAAGGCGCAACCATCCAGCAAGACCGAGAGGGCAGAAGAAGAGACGACCTTTGCCGACCTTGGACTGGACCCGAGGCTGGTGCAGGCTGTCGCAGAGCAAAGCTTTCTGAAGCCGACGCTCGTGCAGCGCAAGGCCATTCCTTTGGCATTGAATGGCCAAGACGTGCTGTGCAAGGCAAAGACCGGCTCCGGAAAGACGGCAGCCTATGTTCTCCCCGTCCTGGCTGGAGTCTTGAAACGCAAGAGTGTAGGCCGTCCACGACCGCGTCGCCGGTGCTTGGTCCAATGTGCTAATTGCTCCCCAGGCCGATGCGAGTGCCGCCACTTCAGCTCTCATCTTGGTTCCGACCCGCGAACTCGCGGACCAGGTCTTCAAGGCCATCGAGAAACTCTCCGCTTTCTGCGCCAAGGATATCCGAGCGGTCAAGCTGACGGACAAGCTCTCCGATGCTGTACAACGGTCCCTGCTTTCGACGTCGCCCGATGTTGTCATCTCCACGCCTGCACGGGCCTGGTATAATGTCAAGTCAAACTCTTCCGCTCTTGACCTGAGCAAGCTCTCCCATCTCGTCTTGGACGAGGCCGATCTCCTCCTGTCATATGGCTACGATGAAGACTTGGAGAATCTGTCATGGTCGATCCCGAAGAGCATACAAACAATCATGATGAGTGCGACTCTGACGACCGAGGTGGATTCTCTGAAGAAGATTTTCTACCGAAGCAATGTGCCGACTCTGCTCGATCTCGAGGAACCAGACGCCGAGGGCGAGGGTGTGACACAGCTGGTTACAAAGTACGCCCACATTTGCACTCGCACATCTTACGGGCACTGACAGTCTTTAGGTGCGGCGAAGACGAAAAGTTCCTTCTGGCCTACGTCATCTTCAAGCTCCAACTGGTCAAGGGCAAGTGTATCATCTTTGTGGGTGATGTGGACCGATGCTACCGCGTCAAGCTATTCTTCGAGCAGTTTGGCATCCGAAGCTGCATTCTGAACTCGGAGCTCCCGGTCAACTCAAGACTCCACGTTGTGGAAGAGTTCAACCGCAACGTGTATGACATCATCATCGCCTCGGACGAGAAGGAGGTTCTTGGGAATGAGGAAAAGGCGGACGAGGAGAAGGAGGACGAAGACGCGCAAGATGAACAGGGGGGTGATGCCACAGAAAAGGAGGGCGAACAGCCCAAAAAGAAGCGCAAGTTGTCCAAGCGGGACAAGGAGTATGGCGTCTCGAGAGGTAGGCGACGCCCAAGAACCTACTGGCGTGTCACATGCTAACATTCGACGACAGGTATTGACTTCAAGAACGTGGCCGCGGTCATCAACTTTGACCTCCCCACATCCGCTTCGTCCTATACCCACAGGATAGGACGAACGGCGAGAGCTGGACAGGCGGGCATGGCCTTGTCGTTTGTCGTGCCGAAAGAGCTGTATCGCAAGCACATGCCCACGACGACGCTGACTGCTGAGAACGATGAGAAGGTCCTGGCAAGAATCACGAGGCAACAAGCGAAGAAGGGGAAGGAGATCAAGCCGTACAACTTCAACACGAAGCAGGTAGAGGCATTCCGGTACCGCATGAATGACGCCCTGCGAGCTGTTACCAAGGTGGCAGTTCGCGAGGCCCGAACAAGGGAGCTGCGGCAGGAACTGCTCAAGAGTGAAAAGCTCAAAAGGTATGTCGACCCCGCATTTTCTCCCCCAAACCCGGCATTCAAAAGGCGATGACTGACAGGCTGTGCTGCCAGATACTTTGAAGAAAACCCTTCAGAGATCAATCATCTCCGTCACGACGGCGAGCTCAGGACGGCCAGACAGCAAGCCCACTTGAAGCATATCCCGGACTATCTGCTGCCCAAGGAAGGCAAGAAGGCATTGACGGAAGATGACATCGGCTTTGTGCCCCTGAGAAAGGCTGGCAAGGTGCGCGGGCACAGGAAAGGAAAGGGAACGAAGCGCGGTGTGTTCAAGGTTGGCGGGCGGAAGAGCGATCCTCTCAAGACGTTCAAGGCACGGCGCAAGGCCAAGTGAAGCACGGGCGGATCGGGTGTAGAACGGACGATAATTTGACAAGCTCGATGAGCCAGGGCCGAGATGCCGCGTGAACCGCTAGTGAGCGGCGTAGGGCTCCAGAACAGTGCAATGATAATAACGCGAGCGTGGCCAATGGCAAAGAGCCGCGCACGGTCAGGCCATGGATAGCGTGGCATTGGTATTTCTCGGCTTGCCGTTTGGCCGTTCGTATTTGGGAGCTGGGGCCTCTGGCTGAGCCAGGCCAATCCCCACTTGTCGGTGACCCGCCGTCTTATTGCTGCAGCTCCTTTTTTCCCCTCGGATCCCCAGCTCGAGCCCTGCATCGCCCTCTGCTTCAGTTCCCGCGGTCGTTTCTGGGCATCCGAAAGAAGGAACCAGCGAGTCGTTCAGCTGCTCCTCGTCGCTCGTTCAAGCAAAGCACGTGCGTGTGCGTGTAATCCCCCGTGCCGGCACCCCGGACCTGCATCGCCGCGGTGTCGTACCGCCTCCACCCGCTATCCGCCGGCCGTGTCACCAAACCTCCCTGCGGAACCGAGACGCCGTGCTCGTACGGAATACGCCTCCTGAGCCCAGAGCCGACCGACGTGCGACGCCCTGCCTGTCGACGACTGCGCTGCTGTTGTCTCGGTCCAACCAGCGCGCTACAGACGCCCCGGGTCCTGGTCCCTGCCTGTCAGTGCTGCAGACGCTCGCGGCAGACGGACACACGGGAGCCGTCGCGAGTCTCGAAAATAAAGAGCCCGCGATAGCCATTGCCTCTGCATTCCGCGCCGGAACCCGCAAATAAACAGTCCGCAGCGTCGGGAGAAGGGGCGACTCAGTCGGCTGAGACAGGTCCATTCGCTTCCTTTTTCTGCGCGTTCGCCTGCACCCGCGCCTCCACGAAAGCCTCGGCCGTTCAACGAGTTTTCTTTCCGCAGCGTTTGATACTGCGCATAACTGTTTCCGCCAGCCGCGTGAGCCAAACGCCGAGTCGACGCATCGGCCTCGCGCCCGTGATATTTCTTCGTCTTCGTCGCGTCGCCAACTTCTTCAAGATGTGGCGCTCTGCAACACTTGCCGCCATCCTGGGCGCTTGGACCGTTCTCGCGACCAAGTGCTCGCCAGGCAGCAAGTGCCCCAAGGACTCCCCGTGCTGCTCCCGTAAGTCGGCGCCTCTCCCCCCACTAAAGCATCACGGACGCTTCAGACGAGCTGACTCGACGTGCTCTTCTGTAGAATATGGCGAGTGCGGTGTCGGCGCGTACTGCCTCGGCGGCTGCGACCCGCGCCTGTCCTTCTCGCTCGACTCGTGCGCCCCGAACCCCGTCTGCAGGAACTCGAAGACGACGTTCAACAGCCTGGACAGCATTGTCGACATTGGCAGCTACCTCGGCGACGCCACCAAGGCCGACTGGGTGGCCCAGGGCGAGCCGGCGGCGCACGACGGCAACGTGCTGCTGACGATGCCCAAGAACAGCGTGGGCACCTTGCTGGCATCGACTTCGTACATGTGGTACGGCAACGTCAAGGCCAGGTTCAAGACGAGCCGCGGCAGGGGCGTCGTGACGGCCTTTATCCTGCTCTCGGATGTCAAGGACGAGATTGACTACGAATTTGTTGGCGTGGACCTGCAGATGGCCCAGACCAACTACTACTTCCAGGGAATCCCCGACTGTAAGCCAGCGAGCAATCCTAACATGGCAATGAGGCGCAAGTCGGCTAACCCCTTTGTGTGTGCGCAGACCACAACTCCGGCAACATTTCCTTGTCCGACACCTTCCACAACTTCCACGATTACGAGATCCGCTGGACCCCCGACAAGATCGAGTGGCTCGTCGACGGCCAGGTCGGCCGCAGCAAGGAACGCAAGGATACTTGGAACGAGACGACGCAGCAGTGGATGTTCCCCCAGACGCCGGCGCGCGTGCAGCTGTCCCTCTGGCCCGGCGGCCTGGCGAGCAACGCCAAGGGCACCGTGGACTGGGCCGGTGGCGAGATTGACTGGAACGCCGACGACATCAAGCAGGCCGGCTACTTCTATGCTACGTTCTCAGAAGTAACGATCGAATGCTACAAAGCCACGAGCGCTCCCGGCACCAACAGCGGGAAGAGCTACACTTACAACGACGCCAAGGGCACCAATGACACCGTCATCGACGGTGACAAGAACACCGTGCTCGGCTCCCTGGAAGCCTCGGGCCTCGAAATGGACAAGGGCAAGCAGGAAAAGTCGTCGGCCTCGTCCAGCGCAGCCAGCGCCTCGAAGACGCCGAACAGCATCCCGGGCGGCGGGTCTCCGGGCCAGGACCACAGCGGCTCGGGCGGCTCGGGCGGTTCCGATAGCAGCGGCGGCGGCGGCGGCGGCGGCGGCGACGGAGGAAACTCTGCGTCTAGCCAGCCCACTGCCGGGGGCTCGGGCTGCGGCATCAAGAACTTCAACCAGGACTGCGGCGGCAACAGCGACAACAGCGGCGGCAACAACGGCAGCGGCAGCGGAAAGAGCGGCAGCACCAAGGCGAGCGCGAGCGCGCTGGCCATGATCATTGCCGGCGTGGCCTTGTACTGGCTGTAAGCAGCTGCTGCGTTGTCTGCCAGTCTGGCCAAGGTTGTTTTCTACGTGAACCGGCGCGATGGAACGGGAGGCATTCTTCTTCTTCTTTTCAGTCACTACTATTCGTTCCCGTCGGGCGGCGGCGGAACATCGCCAACGCCCGCTCGAGCTGTATTTACAGAGCATTCATTCCGCTCGCGCATTTTGTACGTATGGGGTTGGTTTTGGCATCTTATCTTGGAGGACTTAGTGACCGCGAGGTCGTCCGCTCTCTTGCGAGGCTCGGGACAGAAGCGGGGTTACAGCGCGTGTATACATGGCGGAAGCGCGTTGCTGGTGGGCGTGGCGGAGTGAGCATCGGAGAGCATGACGCGAGGCATGAAATAATATGGCTTAATTGACGAGGCGAGGACATTGCGTGATTATGCAGCTGTGACGGCCGGCCCTGCACGATCCGGGTCTGAGTCAGAAGAGGGACTGGGCGGACCGGTGGAGGCTTTGAAGTGTGAATCCTGACTTGGCTACTTCGTACTTTCGCAGGAGAGGAAACAACGGGACATGTTGAATCATGTCGGCGGCGAGCTCATGCCGTCAGCACCGCGCTGCTGCGCAAATTGCGGTGAGAGGGATCTGACGTACCGCGCGACGAGTCAAGATTTTGTCAGAAGCATCGCGAGATGGGTACATGATAGCTTTCGGCACGAGGCACGTCGTCTGGAGCGACAACCGGGCCCAAGTGCCTTGCGAGCGCCGACGCAACGACCTGCCCAGCGATCCAAACACAGCCAGCCACGAGGCGCAACGCGTCCCCGCGCCTCTCCTGCATCCCTGCCGTCAGCGCCAGCCACGCCATCAGACCATCGCCGGCGCAGCGTGTCGTGGCATCTCGTCCGGCCACGCACCTCGCGTCGCTTCGGGCCCGCGCGCGACGCCGCGAAGAGCGCCACACGGAGCAACAACCGACCCGGGTACGGGCGGCTCGTTAGTGCGCGCCGCGCCTGGGCAGCAGTTTTGGGTGGCATCGGGGGGGGGCGTGCTAAGAACGCCACCGTACCGCCTGTGGAGACGCCACCGGGGGTTGGGAGACGCCGCCGGGGGAACGCCGTGGCTCCACCGGCGCCGAGGAGGACGGAGGCGTCGCTTGGTGTTGTCGGGGGGGATATAAAGCAGCCTGGGACGGCCGTGGAGGAGATTCAGAACGGCGTCGCATCACATTGTCATCGTCAGACAGACAGACAGACAGACAGACAGAGTTCCAACTGGCATCTCTCCAACGTCATCCCTGCTTCATACCCTTCCACTGCTCTTACACCGGCACTCAACCTCTCAACTACTCGTACACTCTTCCACCACGACATGGACCCCCCCACCAAGACCATCGCCTTCCTCGGCGCCACCGGCGGCTGCGGCCTCGCCGCCCTGCGCCGCTGCCTCGCCGCCGGCCACACCTGCATCGCGCTGTGCCGCACGCCGGCCAAGCTCGAGGCCCTCTTCCCGGCGCGGCCGGCGAACCTGCTGCTGCGGCAGGGCGACGCGCACGACGCGGCCGCCGTGGCCGCCGTGCTGACCTGCCCGGCGGC